>VWZZ01003776.1:1022292-1128802 GCA_013399095.1 Psophia crepitans | reverse complement strand
CCTTGATGAAAGCTTTCAGTTTCACTGCATGCTTGAGCATTGCCTTCATCCCCCAGTGCATATTTCTGCTGTTTGATTGTGCTGGTGTAACTCTGTACAGCTCTGTTGTGAGACAGATCAATGAACAAATTTGTATTAAAATGGTCCCTCCCCACAACTTAGAAACTTGAAAACGAACTGCATCAACATATGCCCAGTAGTTGTTCTCACATAGCTGAAATGGTGCTGCCTTTATGAGAAAGAGTGACAAGATGGAAAGAGGGGAAAAATGCTCAGTTTAATCCAGTGCTGCTACTGGAAAGTGTTGTTCCCTGAATTTCTCATCCTGTAACAGGCTGGACCCTAAACCCATAGGTATTTAATTGAACATAGAATGAATGTAAAACGAGAAACTGGAAAACCTAGCCTTTAAGTCAAAGTCCAGCAAAATACAGTTTCATTTAGAGGCTGAAAGTGCTAAACCAGCAATGCCATATGCGCATGGTGTAGCACCCTGAACTTAATGTAGTTGTTTCAAGTTTGCTAAAGATTTTTTCTGTAGACAAGCTTTCCATTGATGCTTCATGCAGTGCAGTTATTGTCTCTTTGACCTCGTAGGTATTTTTCTGGTTTAGGGATCGTCTGACCTACTATAGCTGTCAAAAACTTCTATAGGCTCTGTATTACATGCTGTGAATAATTAGAGATACATGATCATGGGCCATGTCTGAATGTGAATCAAAATTTTAATTACTGGGTGAACTGGCATAGATGTAGTGTGAATTTACAGCTTCAGCCTTGTCTCCGTTTTGAATTCTCTGAGCAGAATTTTAATAAACCACTGGGACTTGTGGGCTCAGACCTTCCAGCTGTCGATTTCTGAAGTTTGAATGAATGCATGTGAAATGATCACAAAAGTATTCCCCAACACTATAGTAAAAACAATTTTTTGAGACATAATATTTTTAAAGAATATTTCTGAGTCCTGTTTTCTCCTCTGTGTCTTTAAGTCTTGTACACTAATGAATTTCCATTTGAAACCTATTAGAAGTACACTACCATGGTTGCTTCTGTCACTGGAAGAAGTACAAATATTATGTGTAGCTGACAAATGACTCAAAGTATTGTAACAACTGTGCAAGTTACCTGCAGAGTACGCAGTATTTAGGCACTTGTAATGCTTTACTGGAAGGTAGTTAATGAAAATGTTGAGGGAAAAGGATACCAGTTGAACAGATTTTTTTTTTTTTTGCTTTGTGTGACTTTAGAATGAATGTGATGAAATCTGTTCTTCAGAACGTTAAGGACGCAGTCTCAGTATATATTGCACACTTCTGAGATGGAAAGTATTAAACTACATTTTCAAATATCGGCATGGTTTCACAATTGATTATTTTTAATACACTTTTCTGGTAAATTGAGGTAAGATAGCATACAAACACTAGCACAGTAAAATTTGTTATATGTAGGTGTTTGATGCCCTATTAATAAATATTCTCTTTGAAATTGAGTGCTAAATGAATTGCATTTCTTTCATAACTGATGAATAGAATAACCACTTTCATGTAAGGCTTGTGCAGCATTCATCATGTTGGTATCTAACCATCTGCATTCTTTACAGAAAGTGAATTTATTGCTTGAAGCAAACTGAACTTCTTTATCTACAAAAAGATACTATCCAGACAGTCTTCATAAAAGTTGTCAGATGCCTCATTGTGGGCCTCAAGTACTGTACTGTTATCTACTTAGAACTTGGTCTGGCTGGGCCAGTGATTGAAGACAGATAGTAGAATGGATTCTGAAGCACTTGACCTAAACTTTATTAAATTGATATACTGACATTTTTCAAGTAGGCACAATGTAAGAATTACAAGGTTCCTGCCATGTAATCTAACTTGGCGCAGGTTTCCCTCCGCATACCAAAAGGATTCGGCTCTTTCCTTGAATTCTTCTGTTTTCATGCTTGGTAGAAGAACAGAAAGTAGAAAAATAGTTACGATTTACAAAGTTATTTCCTTCTGTAAGTGTATGCATGAGCTTTCATTTACATTACATGTGATATTTATAATTGAGTCTTTTTTTCTGTACTGAATATTGACTTGAAGTTGTGACAAACTGAATCTTTGCACAACTAAATACGGTCTCTAAATTTTAATATGTATTATATTATTTTAATTTTAGTAGTATTTACTAACTAGAAAGTAACTTCATCCACAGTTCAGTCAAGGGTAAAGTTAGAGGGTGCTAGCTTTTTCACTGTTTCTGCCAAACAGGTTGTCCAGCTCTTTGTTACGTGGACACAAACATGGTAGGATTTGCTACTGTAGGCTGTTTACTGTAGGCTACAGAAGAACGTTCAAAGAATCCTGTTTCAACCACTGTGCACCTAAACTGAATTCAAACAAATGATTGAAAGTGAAAGGATTTATATCCTGTTATATCCTGTTCTTCAGCTATGTTTTAAAATTTTAGTCCTCTGCTAAATCTTTTCTTACATGAACTTTCTGTATTTGTCTTCATCCAAAGATGAACATGCACAGGTTTTTTAGACTTTTTGCCCTAATCTTATTTTCCTGCTGTAAAACAAAGATTCATGCAAGCCTTTATGAAAGAGTGTCAGCAACATAGTTTTAACATTAACAGCATATGGAAACTGCCATCTAACATGAGGCTTATGTTTTTGCAAAGATATTCACTAGTAGGAAGCAAAAAAATTAAGGAATTACAATTTTATTTTTTAAAGAAACATTAATCTCCATTATATTGGTGTGGCAAGGAGAAATTCTATTAGAATTGGGTCAGGAATAATTTACATATAAATAAAAGCTCTACGTTTACATTTTCAGTTTCCTAACTCTGCTTGCTTCCTTTGCTCTATATGTGATGGTATAGCAAACATATGGAAAAGCTTCTGATGGATATATATTTTAATTTTCTCCCTTGCCGTCTACAATAGTTGGCCAGCATAAAAACGTCAGGAAACAGCACCAGGTCATACTGACCTACTTTCTTTATTTTTGAAAGGCGGGAGAATACTTTTTAATCCTGGTACTGTCCTTTAGATGCTTTCGGGAATAAGCCCAAATAGAGTGGATTGGTTTGAAATCTCCTCACTTTCTCCCCACTTTGCAGAACGTGCTACTGTAAGGAGTCACTACCAGTTACAACATCTAAAAAGTGTTAGACTTTTCATTCTCTGCTGCACCAATAGTTTGCATATTACATATATACAGACTTTAGTCTGTGTATATATAGCCTGTAATATACAGGCTGTATGTTACAATATACAGATCATAGTCTATTTACCTAAGCTACCTTTAAAATATTAAAGAAAATGAGATGTACGTAGAATTTGTGCATCGCAGTCTTGTAGCTGTCCAGCAGAGTGGTGTTGGGCCAGATTCCCAGCCTGTTTGCAGTGCCTGGTATTGTCACCGCCATCTATGCTAGCGGTAGATGGAGAGTGTGTATTTTTGTATATGATTCTTAGACGCTAGAACCTTCGACAGCTGGAAAGCTCTAATTTAACAGATGACTTTATTTGCCAGCCAATACCAGGTTTTACGGTGCTATCAAACTGTTACATCTAGCTGGTATACACTAAAGTCAGAGGTAAATTACAGAATATATAAGGTAGATTTAAAGCTGCCTGGCTTGGTCATGAAGATCAGGGTGGATGCAGTGTCAATGACTTCACTCTGCAGACTGCAGATTACTAACCTGTGCTAATGTTTTGCTGCTACAACTTCAAGGCTATTAGTAACCAGCTTGATTTGGTTGATGCTAGTGTACCTATTTATGCTGTGGTCACTTCGGTATTAGCACTATAGGTAAAATATATATTAACAAGCTAAATACAACTCTGTGCATATGACCTTGATGCAATAAAATTTACAATAAATACATACATTAATTACTTTTGACTCAGTTAAACTAATTGAACAAATATGAGCAAAGCTTAGCAATAGTTTAGAAGTAAAATACCTGTTGTGATAGTCAATCCAAAGTAATGACGCACAAGGTGAACACAAAGTATTTTTCTCTAGCTTAGAGCAAACATAGTAATGTGAGAAAGGCAGGAGAATGCAATAAATATAAGCAAATATCATGTGGGTTTTTTTCCTTTTGCAAATGTATTGTGCTCTGAATTTTTGTGGAATTTGGTGAAACTTGGAGGTAAAGCAGCTTGTTATCAGTTTGTCTTCATTTGATATGCTGAAGACAGAAAACTGAATTTCATTGTCCCATCACTATAGTAATACTTTGCTGTCTGACTTCAGATTGACCTGATTTGTAGCATCTCACATCCTTTGAAGATGCAGTGTTCTATGTGGCCGGTGGCTGGGAGTTTGTTCTGGAAAATACCGTGGGTCAGCCAGCAGCCGAACTAAATTATCTTAGCCTTTTCTAGAAACCTTTTATGCTTTTCCAAAGGGGAGAATGGATGGCATCTCAACACATAATTCTTCAGAAATTAAAATACGTAATTTGATCTTGTTTGATAACACGTTTGTACTGCTGTTATGTAATGAACCAAAACCAATCTGAGGCATAAAACACTGTTAGAACTCCAGTATTCGTGGTTGTTAGGTGGAGTAATCATTACAATAATCTTGAGCCTAACTTTCAAATTGCCATCTTGTAGCTTGGCTAGAGTAATGTCAGAATGGTGCTGTCTGTAGTATTTTTGTAATCTTTTGGGAAGGCAATTTAGTGTGGAAAGGTACACTTGCTTAAGAGAGAGACAACAAATGGCAGCATTTTAAATTATCTCTGTCACTATACGCTGTAGAAAACATATGAAAATAAACGGCCAGGTAGCATAGTCCCTGATAATCATACTTCTGGAAGACTGCCAACAAAGGTAAAAAAAAAAATCTTCCTTTTAATATGAGCTATTTTTTACAGAAATGTGGGATTTTTCAAGAATCTCAAGGACTGATTGCCTGGCTAACCTCTCTGCTCTTACTGCTGTCACAGAATCTAAATGGGTGTATAGCCTGAAGACTGATTCTAGCCATGTTTTGTAACAATAGTAAAAGGGCTTTGCGCTTGCCCAACATCTGTCATCCAAAGAAAACATTACTACAACAAAGTATCACTGGATACCTTCCAAATTCTGGGTTCATTCCTGCTCCTTTTGACTTAAAAGAGAATATTGTTTAACTCTAGGCATGATAAATACACCACAGTGCAGACATCGTCAAGGCTTATGTAACATGGGAAAAGACAGCTTTACACAAATCAACCAGAATAATCTTTTTCTCTTCTAAGAACATTCACAGAAGGCACTCCCCAAGTGTGAAATGTTATGAAGCTCTATGTGTTTATAAAGAAAGGACAAGTGTTTAAGGTGCCCTACTGGAATGGGACGTTTCGAAAGCTAGCATAAGATATTTTGGGCAAATGTGATTGGAAAAACTAGTGTTGATTCTTTGGAGTTCAAGTGGTGACAATTTTGCCCCTAATGTAAGGATTTGAAGGTAGGGAGTTTAGAGAGATTCTCAGAAACAGACATATAAGAAATGCATATTTTTAAATTACATAACAGATTTATGTGCGTACTTTGTCACACTGTGGAAATTGCTTTCTGACAGGGGGTAAATTAATCATCCTCTTTTGGATCAGTTCAAATAAATAGGTGCAGAGGAAGGATAATAGGATGACTGTGTAAAGAAAACTTATTTCATAAGAGGGAACTGTAACAGCATGACATTTTTCATTTAGGAAAATTGAAGAATGAGAATCTCATTGGGGGAACATGAGGGGGAGAGAAAAGCTGCTTAAGCTAAAGGATAGTGTTGGCACAAGAACAGTTGGGTATCAACTAGCTGTGAGTAAAGTTACACTAGACATTAGAAGAGCTTTCTAAACACCAGAGGGGTGAGATATGGGAACAGACTTCCAGTAGGAGTGAACAGGACATTCATTTCTGCAGGATCGGGCTCCCAGCTTCACATATTGTCTAAATGCTGTCAACTCTGCTGGAAGAGTGCAGTAAAGAATCCAGCAATAAAATAGATAAAAAATGAAATCTCAGTTTACTGACATATTAATAAAATTATCTTGATCTGCCTCCAAACCTATTAAAGTGCTAGACTGTATATTTTTTTGTGAAATTAAAAAAGTAAGTTTTGTAATATCTGCAAAATCATAAAGTCCCCAGAGTTCATTCAGAACAGTTAATTGGTGCTGCCGCTGCTTCTCACCAAAAACTTTGAAATTGGTGATTGATGGGTTGTTGAAGTACATTGAGAGTCACTCCTAAGCGAGTAACTAACCTGCTTCAAATAGCTGTAGTCTCTTAGAATTCAATACTAGTCTATGTTTTATTATCTAAATGTATTTTTACTTTGTCTTATTTGTTATAGAACAAGAAAGATAGTATTTGTAAAGGAAAAGTCACTTCCTTAGTTAGAAAGGCCTGTAGGTATTTAATTATATATACTTTTTGTTATAATGAGGGACTAATGGCAATGATGATTTATTGGAATATAGTTTCACTATCATTTTTGAGATCCTTTCCTAAGTGATAATATGTTGGAAATGTATAGATTAATGATAACCTGTGAAATTAAAAATAGACAAGGCATTTGGGCAGAAGTGCTGAAATGTCTCATACGGAAAAAGAAACTGATGGATTTATAATGCAGATAAGACTAAAGATGGAGAACTATTTTAAATGTAAGTCATGTTTTCATTCTTGTTGATCGTGTGTTTGGTACAAGAAGAACCATCAAGAGTATCATAGATACTGGCACAGGGCAAATATTATGTAATAGTGTAGAAATAGGAAAATGTGACGTGCATTCCTGTTTAATAATAAATCTAGGAAAACCTAGATTTATTTCTGGGAAATATTGTGTGATGATGTTAAAAATGTAGCAATAGTTAGGGTTAATCATAAATAAGAGGAATAAGCATAATATGGCCTTTTTTGTCAGTGGAATAATGCATTTTTTGTTTTTGACATTTCTGTTGAAGAGTAAGACTCAGTCTTTCAGCACACTTTTGCTGCAGGGATCACAGGAATGTTTTATGTAGCTCTGCACTGAATACTACTGTAGAAATTTACACAGTTGCTGGATGGGTTGTGAAAACTAACTGACACTGTCAGACAACAGAAAAATAGGTCTTTAAGAGAATCACTTTTATTTATCCCTGAAAAGTTCTGCTCTGTGATAGTGAGTCTGGAGTCTTTCACTGATTCTTCTAAAATTCATATACTCATCTAATTTACCTGATTTCAGTGGCATTACTACCAATTTATGCTAGAGGAGAATTAGGCAACTGATTTTCTTGTGGGGCTATATTCCATTTTAAATAATTGTAACTTTAAGGCTAATCTGCCTTTCAAAAAAAACAACAACAAACCCCAACCAAAGTTATTCAAAACTATTGTAGAATTGAAGCTGTCTTTGTATTCCTGTTTTTGTCTTATTCAGTGGTTTAATATCAAATTCTGAGAGTCATTAGCGAACCTTTGTGTCATAAATATTATCATTTGTTGCTTTGAATAAATGAAAATTTATATTCTGCATTCCCATAAATATCTATTAGAAAAAGCGCAAGTTTTTAAATCTGAGCTAAAATGTCCCTTTTTAATTATGGCTCAGGTACTTCAGCTCTTCAAGGAGAAAAGCCAGGGGGAAAAAAAAAAAAAGAGAAAAGCCAGAAAACTAAAAAATTAAGGTTATTTGCTGGTCAACAAACACATAATACTGTCTTCCAGTTTGTTTTTGCATGCCACTTTGTTTTGGCATCTTTCAGGATTTTTTCTAGGATAAACTAAGCATGCAGATTAAGCTTGTTGTTTTCTGTAAACTGTGTTAATTATACATGGAGTACACATGTACTCAGTGCTTTGAAGAGCTTTCTTTAAGTGTGTAGCTCTGTCAAACATGGGAGAAAAAAAAGGTTTAGTCTTATATGCTGTGAAAACCAAATGACTAGTTAATATTTAAAAAGGAAATGATATCATAGTTTAAATATCAGGTTTAAAATAGATGATCATGTTGTGAATAGCAGTTCATTTCCTGCCATTGTCAGTAGAGATTTTAATGTCCCAAAATGAAGACACTGTTTACTATGTGACCTTATGATTCCTAAATCATCATATATTTAAGTACTATGAAAAAAATAATGCATGCAATACATCTGGTCATTATGCACTATGTTGTATTCTTAATTAGTGCTTTTGAATATGACCTATATGTATATATAATTTAAGGACTGTTTCTGCTTCTGGAATAGGCAGATTTTAGGTCATAATTTTTAGTAATCTGTGGGATTTTTGGAGATTGGTGTAACTGTAATTATTATGTGCTTTTCTGCAAGATGACTATTACAATGTACAAGGCAGAATTTGTTGCGGGTGCCTATTTTTCTTTAAAAAAAAAACCAAAACCCCAAAACAAGCAACAAAAACCTCCAAACATGAAGAAGTTCAGATGCTTAAAAAGGATGTGAACTAAGCCATGTAACATGGCTGAATTTCCCTGAAGGAGGAGGAAGGTGTCAGTTACGATTAATGTGAACAACATTTATGGCCCTCGAGATGTGACCTCTCATTACAGTAAATGTGACAGCATGAATTACTTTCAATTACAGTGAACTACATTCAGCTACATTAGTTCTGACACATCTCACTAGGAGACTGCTGCTTTGATAGCTTTAACCAAAGGAAAAAGGCAAAACTTTTGAGTGCAAACGTGTACGTCACTTGAGCAAAACCATTGGATTCCGACTATGATGTATTATTGCCTCAGGTTTTACACACTTCCATTACATCATTTGTTATTTCCACTGGCACTTCCAAGTTTATGCCTCGGGCAGTGGAGAATATGAAAACTACCTTTTTAATATGCTATGTATAATAAATGTTAAATGCTGACTATTTTTTTAAATTTTAGATAAATTATCCATTATTTTGTCAGATAGTAACCTGCACCTTTTTTTGGAACTGTAAGTGGGGTTTGCTAGCTATCAGCATGTCCCATTTGGTATGACGTAACTCCCTTTAATGTTCATTAACACTATCAATTTATTTTTACAAATTAAATATATTGGAACAGAGGATATTTATCACTTGACAGAAGCAGTTGTTATAATGTCACTACTTTTTCCTTCAAGGTTCAATTATCATGCTTCAGTTTCTACCTCTAAGCTTTCATAGAAAATAAAAGATGCCCAGGGCAGAAGTCAACCTTTCACTTTTGCTACGGAGGAGATGCCATCTATTTCATGCTGTGCTAAGTATTCCATCGAAACATGAGTAAAACAATGCCTTTGGCAAATCAGAACTTAGAAATAGCACTAAGCAAAAGAAATAGCTTTAATTAAAGCTTTTTGTTTCTCTTTGGGGAGTTTACAAAGTATTGGGCATTTTTCTGCAGAGATGAAGACCCTCTTTTCAAATTTAAGGGATTGGTGTTGTGAAATCCCACTAGAAACCGCAATGTAAAATTGCCAGTTAGCAAAAGAGAACAAAAAATGGTAGTTGCTTATTCCAAAGTGATTCTGAGTTAAGGCTATCTGTGTAGGGTAGATTCCTTTTAGCCTTCATCCCATGTTAAAGGCTAATTTTCAAACCTCAGTTTTTTCAATGTTTTCACTGAGCATTCGATGTTATAGTAGTGGATTGTAAAAATATTTGCAACTGTTTCAATAGCTATTTTAAAAACCATTATGAAGTATAAACTTGTTTCAATGTGTTTGCAAATTCCAGGCCGTTAAGGTACAAAGATTTGTATTTTAGTTGTTATACTTACTAAAACTGAAAATAGAACCATCATTTTTTTAGAGATTTCTTCAAATCACTGAAACAGTGGGAGTCTATTAGCATTTTCACTGCAGCTATTCTGGCTGTGAAATGTCCTCACTTAGACAATCAGATTCCCTAGTAGTGATGAAGCTGTTCCTTTTTTTTTTTTTTTTTTCTTTTTCCTCTGGTGTGTGTTTGTGCAACAAAGATCTAGAGGCTGTTGTGATTTTGCACCGGCTGGCAGCTAAGCACTGCCAGCCACTTGCTCACCCCTCCACCCGCAAGGGGATGGGGAGGAGAACAAAAAAACCAAACTCGTGAGTTGAGATGAAGACAGTTTAATAGGGTAACAAAGGAGGAGAATAATTAAAAAGAAAAACCAAAACCAAGTCATGTACAAATGCAATTGCTCACCACATGTGAAAGGAAAAAACCAAAACCCGATGCGCAGTCTGTTTCCAAGCAGCGATACTGCCTCATGGCTCGCTTGCTCCCATCGTGTCCAGAGCATGATGCTATATGGTGGGGCATAGCCCTCTGGCCAGCCTGGGTCAGCTCTCCTGGCTGTGCTCTCCAGCTTCTTGTGCACCTGGCAGGGCGTGGGAAGCTGCAAAGTCATTGACTTAGTGTAAGCCCTACAACTACCCAGCAATTACTGAAAACATCAGTGTGTTATCAATGTTATTCTCATAGTAAATCCAAAACACAGCACTGTACCGACTACTAGAAAGAGAATTAATTCTATCTCAGCTGAAACCAGGACATGGGCTAATCTGAGCTTCTCCATGGATGTAAGCAGTAAGTTTGATACCAAAGAGATAACATATATGGTTTAGAATAGATTAAATCAAAAAAGGAGTTTGTGCCCCAATCCTTACATCCTACCTGCATGGACAAAATGGGGTATGTTAACAGCTAACAAGTATCAGCTTAGGTTGATAGCAGTGAATTTTCTCCTGCTTTCTGGAGGTGATGTGCTATGAAGTCAGTAATTTTCTCTATGTTTTTTTAACACATGTTGGTGTGTTATGACATTGAACCAAAGAGGAGCTTCACAACTAACTGCATTGGATTTATTTTCTGCTGTGCATGCATTTAAGTCCTCACTTAAACGTATTAATAGTACCTGACTGTTTTTAGTTGCAGTACATAGAACTGGACTTTTTAGCTCTACATGCTACCTAACAACTCGTCTCCCCTCAAAAAAAAGGGAAAATCTGGATGTAATGTCCATGTGAGCCAGGTAGGCTGAGGGTTGTTGGTAAAATTGTCAAGTTCTGTTGTAGGTATATAAAAGCATAGGAATGGTTAATATGAATTCATGGGGACATTTACTTAGAATGCACATGAGATTGAACTAGCCTAGCTTTTGGGGAATTCCTAATGATTGCTGTTTCATTTTTACAAGTATTGAAGCATGCAAAAGCTGGAAAAATGTAGGACTGACTACACATGAACATCTTCAGCAAATGTGTGGTTTTGAAATTCTGTGTGTATAACTGAAGGAGAAAAAACTGTTTTGTTTTTGGTTCTTGGTCTCTAAGTGATTGGTATCTGATGAAAATAATAGTTTTTTTCTTGCTTACTTGGAAGTAGTAGAAACTCCGTTTCTCTAGGAGGAAAAACCTGATTTTTCCCAAAAGGGAAATAACAGCGCTTGTTCCATGTGATTACTTTCAAGAACACAATTTGTAAATATGCTTTAGGGGCTGTCTCACTGAATAGGTGGGAGAAAGTCACAGGGGCTGTGACATTCTACATCAGCTGGGGAGCAGTTTTATAGGTGGAGAAAAAGTAGGTGTTGCGACACTCAAACTGTCTTATAACAGAAGTGAATTTGAATCCATGACGGAGCATTTATGAATGTATTGTTGTGGACAGTGAGTTCTCTGGAAATCAAACCCAGCTAAGGGAATAAATTAAAAAAGGCTTAGATGCAATTCACATGGGAATAAGAAGAATAACAAAATAATCTTCCTGATAAATAGTGTTCTGTGTGGAGAAGTGGAACATGAAATGAGAAATTTAAAACCTAAATACATCTCCTGGGCTGCCAAATGGTATAGGAATGAAAGAAAGAAAATTATTTTGCTTTGTGACTTTGAAATTACAAGGATGCACTTAGAAGTGTTTGAGGTTTTGAGTAGTGCTTGCTGCCTTTAATATTGTGACTGATTTTAATATTATGGCTGCCTATGTAACTAAAAAAACCGCATGCGTAGTTTGCAGAATCTGGAGCTGTAATTGTAGCAGCCACTGGAGGGGCACTAACTAATGTTAGTAACATTCTGCAAGATAGAAGGAAAACTGGTTCATCCAAACAAATTTGGCTTCAGGGCAGGCAGACTCATATTTTTCTTTCTATCAGAATTTGAAGATTTTTATCAGTAAGGTTTGATCTGTAGATCACAGGAAGTGAACAAAAAATATTCATGGCCATTTCAGTTTTGTTTTACTGTGGCAAGTTTTTCTGATGCTTTAGCAATGACTATTGGTAGTATTCTATGTGTCTGTTTCTTTCCCAATTAGTATGTTTATTGTTACTTTTGTTGAACACTTTTCTATCATGGTTAAAATGAAGAAAAGAGTAAGGCTTCATGATCGTGCTGTTACTAGAACTAAGCTAAATATGTTTTGATTTTTTAAATGAATTTCTGGAAGAGTGGACCAGTATTGTACCTGAGTACAGCTGAAATCAAAACAGGTATATGACTCATCTTATTTATGGACTGGGTACAAATTAGTGTTTTAGCTGTGCTTTTTTTTTATTTTTTCTTGGAACTCCATCATATTTATAGGAAGCCATTCCACTTCTTAATATTTCTTCTCCTTCTGCGGTTTGCAATGTATGTTCAGGCTACTGTCCTTTGATGTTAGGGAGCAAAGGGCTTCCATTGACCACTATCATGGCAGAAGTGTATGTTTCTCCTTGCAACTGT
Source organism: Psophia crepitans (assembly GCA_013399095.1). Classification (NCBI taxonomy): domain Eukaryota; kingdom Metazoa; phylum Chordata; class Aves; order Gruiformes; family Psophiidae; genus Psophia; species Psophia crepitans. The sequence continues at coordinate 1,116,121 of VWZZ01003776.1, read as the reverse complement.
ATTTCTTCTACAAGTCAGTATTTTCTTGGTTATGGAACAGCCAGAGCAATCTGACCCTCAGATCCATAATGAAAATGTGCTTATATTCATTGAGACTTCTGTTCAAGTTGACAGAATTACAGAGATCTTCCCTAGTTATCCAAATACTTGCTGGGCACAGAAAATGGGAATCTTCTTGCATTTTATTGCTGCAGGGAAATACCAATTTCTGCAGCCAAATTGAATTTTGCGTATCTGGAATTCACTACAAGATATTGTTTCATAACTAAGTCTTTTATCAGTGGAAAAGCTTTGATTTTTTATGATTGTGGAATAAAATTTTTATTAAATAAACACTTCAACCATTTGATTCAAAAACAACCACAGGAGAAGAAAAGTGCTAGGAAGAACTTATTCAGCAAACTGCTTTAACATTTTTATCGATATTGCAGACCATTCTTCTGTCAGTTCAGATAAATGCATTTTTTTGTTCTTCATATTGTTGTTCTGGAACAGCGTCTACAAGGAGTATTCTTTCCTACCCTCTCCTATAGTTGAAAATTAATTTCATTAACTTCATTGCTGTTGACATTTTTACAGGTTATGACTTCTAATGCTCTGGCAGGTTGTCCATTCATAAGTAATGCAGTTGTCCTAGACTTACTTGAGTATTGTCTTTTATAGCGCAGTACTGCATGTTACCTACTAAGAAATATAAAGTAAATTAATGCGTATCTAAGTAGTTAAGAAATTATTTCTCGAAGGAAAAAATTCCAAAGAGATGATAGAGCATGTTGCATGTCATGGTCAGAAAAGCATTAGATCTTTCACAGTGGAACATGTTACTTACCAATTGTACCTCCTCCTCAGTATCAAAGTGTCCTATCCACATCATGTATTGCATTCAGTACCTTCTGTATGAAATTCTAATGATGGTCTGATGTTAGGAAATATTAAACAAAAATCTAAACTAAATACATGTTTCTCTGATCAAATTTCTTAACACTGTTATCCCAATATAAGGGATTCACATCCACCAGTACTTTTTAAAGTCCTTGTTGATTATTTTTTATAGTACTGTATTGGGATTGTGTGGTAAGGTTTTGGTAGCAGGGAGCTACAGGGGTGGCTTCTGCGAGAAGCAGCTAGAAGCTTCCACTGTGTCCAGTAGAGCCAATGCCAGACAGCTCCAAGATGGTCCCACTGCTGGCCAAGGCTGAGTCTGCTAAGGAGGAAGGAGCAGTAGAGACACGTGATGAACTGACCACGACCTCCATTCCCTGTCCTCTTGTGCTGCTGGAGGGGAGGAGGGAGAGAAACTGGGAGTGAAGTTAAGCCCAGGAAGAAGGGAGGGGAGGAGGGAGGTGTTTTAAGGTTTGGTTTTGTTTCCATTACTTGACTCTGATTTGATTAGTAATAAATTAAATTAATTTTCTTAGTTAAGGCTGTTTTGCCCATGATAGTAATTGGTGAGTGATCTCTCCCTGCCCTTATCTCAACCCAGGAGCCTTTTATTATGTTTTCTCTCCCCTGTCCAGACGAGGAGGGGAGTGGTAGAGCGGCTTTGGGGCATTGGTCTGTCCTATTGGGTAGGTTTTTAACAAATCATTCTGTAGTTCTTAGACTGACAGAGGTGAAGAGCTAGCATAGTCATATATCTGCCAGATTAATGAGTGACGTACTGTAATGAAAATATCCTATTGGTTTTGCCCAGTTCTTCTGTAATCAAAGTGAAAATTAGATTTGCCATCAGATGGATAAATCTAGGGCAAAACCCACCCACTCAATGAATATGTCATTGTTCTGTTTCCCAGCTGACACTATCGGTGCGGAACATAACTATAAACCCAATCTGTTCTCCATATTGTTTTTTAATCCTTTTTTACAGAAAGTTCTTGGCATTCTTAAAACACAGCACTGGAATGTTATAGAGCTGTCAATGAATAGTCAACCCACAAATATTACCTTTTAGTCTTCTCACTTCCTTTTTGTTTGGGATACCATATTGCTTCAGAGCTGCTTGAGGAAAGCTTACATGAAGTATCTCCTGGAAAACAGTCTGACTGCTAGGATAGACTCTTGCTTTGGCAGGCTCACCTAAATGAAAGCTGAGCACAAACTGCCATGAGAGCCAATCTTTTGCACATTTCAGAATTGTATTAGTCAAAGAACGAAATAAACAGGTTGGAAAACTATGAAGAAATCAAAAAGTGAACATAGAAAAAAGCAGATAGGCTTAAATCCAGGCTATTGCAATATCACCTGAGTAGATTGACCATGTTTTTATGATAGTCTTTTAAGAAATGTGTATGTGGTCAATAAATATTTTTAAAGTACAATTAGCAAGAAGATGCATATGTGCTCACAGAAAACATGGGGAAAGCTCACACAGCTCATTTTTAGAGCAGGTTTTTTTTCTTGTATGTTTCATATTGAACTTTGGTCTGGAATTTTTCTGTTTTAAGGAAAAATAATTTATTTTAGCTTTTGAAGATTTATTTTTTTTACTTACCTTGCCCTTGGTTTTTAGTTTCTCTTTGAATGTTCTTGGAAGTCTGTATCTAAGAAACACTTGTTGAACACAAAAAGTGGGCTTTTTACTAGTTTTGTAATACTTGAAATTTTTCCAAGTTCCAACAAAAATTCAATGGGGGGATTTACCGCTATCAGTGTTCCTCTCTGTTTACTACTTGTGGGTTTCTGCTGGTCAGAGGTGAATTTATGGGGATTAGAAAATTCTCTTGGTTTATAAATGCTCAGAGAATTTGAAGACATTCACTAAAGTATCTGATACCTAGTAACATTCTCACCCCTGGGTTTGTAGGCAAAACCTGGTCTCTTCCAAATAAATAAAACAATAAATAAAACTACTAACAAGTAGGCAAATATATTTAACACTACTTTAGTGATGTTTTATGACTAGGTGCAGGTTTAATTCATCACTTGACATTGACTCTAGTCAACTATGTAAGGTAAAATTATGTGACAATGTGACAGTATACATAAATATTACCTCTTCCACTTTCCTTATTTTGCTGACCTTATTTCCCTGAATATCATCAATTAGAGGGTGGCAAAAAGACATCCAAGTGATTTGGATTCTATTCCAGTTATATTCTTTATTGCTTCCTTGGCCTGCTTTGTGTTGTGCAGTTCAGATTCTTTGGCATACTGTGCTCAGTCTTCAATAGGACTTGTATGGATTTAGGACTGAAACTCGCGTGTCGCTGCCTATTAGCATTTCTACAACTTGCCTTTCATGCCTTGCAAGTATATGGTCAATGTGAAGTGGTTGGTTTCTTGATAGTTTTCAGTAGATGGTAAATTTATGTGATGTCTGTTGCAGTTTGTCATTTATGAGCAGACTTCCAAAATCATGCTGTTCACCTTGCTCCTTCAGAACAACATGAAAAACCAGAAAGATAGTCTGTCTCTCTAAGGGTATGTAAGGGAGTGTGAATAGTGTATTTAATAATGTCCGTACAGAATGGATATGTCTGTTATTTCCACCTAGCTGTTATTCAGCAAAGCTCAGTATTACGTGTCAGAGTTCTGCCTAAATATAGCGTAGGAAAAACCTAGACAAAGAACTTGTTTTTTTTATTTAATGTTATGAATGGAAAATACATGTTTAGCATATGCTTTTACATGAACAAAACCAGCATGAATCCACACAGATACCTGTAATTGGTATAAATATTTGTTATTTGGATGCAACACTTTCCTGTCTGTAGAAATTTACAGAACTGAGGTGTTTAACTATAACTCCATTATTGTGTTATTTACAAGATAAAGTGGAAAATACATGATTAAAAATATGAGAAGCAATCACATTCAAAGATGAAATGCAGGCCTACAGTGCATTTAGAGGAAATAATGAAAAAATTAATCTAAGTGTTAAACATGATCTGCTTTTTCATCTATCTCTCTGCCAGAATCTGTCAGATGAAAGTATGGTCTTTACTGCTACCTAAAGCTCTCTTTTGAAGATTGAGATACTATCTTAGTGATATAAGTTATTCAAATCCTACTTCATACTACATGGATAAAGAGGGACACAGTCTTATTAGCACATTCTTTTCTTGCAAGCATAAATGCCTGCTTGGGCTCTTGAGGGTGGAACTGTTGTTAAATGGGGCTATACCAAGTGATTGTGAATTAAAAGTTCAAATGAGATGAAATAATTTTTGTGTCATCTTTGGAAACAGTCAAAATTCTGTGAGATCTGTTGTTTGGCAGTGGTACTAGGAATGTGAAATCCCTTCAGTTTTATTTAAAACAGGTTTAAGAATGTTCATGGTGTGTAGCACCTACTTAGTGCTACTCCTAAATATGGAGCTTGCATTTGGTTATTGACTTTGACGTATCAGCCTTGCTATCAGATGTATCAGTGCTAACTGCCAAAGCATCTGAATCTGTGGTAGTATGATGGTGTCCTATGGAGAGCCTCAGAAGACTGGAGATATTTCTGGGCCAAATGTCTGATTCCTGCCCAGAGTTTCCCTGGTTTTTACATGTGAGCCTATGTATTAATTTCAGTTTTATTACCCCAGACTTTCACAGCTAAAGCTAAATTTCTTACACTTGCAGTAGTTTTCTAAATTCAAGAAAATGCTTGGACTCTGCCTGCTGGATAGTATCATAAAGGTTAGGAAATGTATTCTCCAAGTTCCCCAAAATAGGCTTCAGAATGTATAAAGACAAATTATAAGTTTATATAGTGAAACTGGCTTAGCCACATCAGTACTTCTACCACTAATCCCTTCCAAATCTCTGAATGTTGGAAAGAGCTACTCAGATCTTTGCCCACACCTTTGTAAAACATTTTTCTTTAGCATAGATATCTTGACAGGGGTGCCTTTTTGATAGAGTTGTTCAGCAGTTTCTGTTTAAGGAGGAATACTACTGCTCACCTGGAAACAGAGTCCTTAAATATTGTTTTTCAATCTCTCCCTCCCTTGTTTACTGTTACGTTTCTAAAGACATAAGTAACTCAGTTGTTATCACTGAATTCTTGAGGGATAAATAATTCTAATTCTTCTAATAAGGGGAGAGTAATTTCCATGTCTAATCTAGAAAGTAAATTATTTCATCAGCTTTAAAAGCAGAAAAAAAGTAAAGCTTTAGTGCTGTTTTTCTGGTATATGGATTTCATGTTTGTTTTGTTTTCTATATTGGGGAAACTGTTGTAACATATTCCACATGTGGGAATAAATAGGCTTCCTTTTCTTTCTGTAGTATTACTGTGGTGGAGGTCACAAATGATTTTCAGGGGAGTACAGGTACATGAAGAGAAAAATTATCGTATTTTGGAATTCAAAACTCAGTTACTTTCCTGTCTTATGAATGTTGTGTTTTCCTGGCGGCAGAATTTGAAAGAATGGGTGTTTGTCAAAAAGATACATGGCTTTGTATGTTATCAAGGCATCAGTCACACATCTTATAGCTATGGTTGATTATTAGTCCCAAATCAAGAATGTCAAAGTATCTGTTTTGTGTATGTTTAAACTGCAGAAGGCACCAAACTGCAGTTTGGTTACTTCCCTTAAATTGAGTCACTTTACCGGCTCAGCAGCTTTTACTCCGATACATGTATGTTACTCTGCGTGCAAAAAATCTGTTTCCCCAGTTAAGAAATAATTCTGATCTTTGATGCCCAGGGAGTAGAAATCTGTATGAGAAGACTCAGTGACATACCATAATAGATTAAGGTTTTGCAAATTAATGTTTTTTTGTTTTGAGACAATTAGCTTGTGAGACATCTTAAGCTACATGCAGAGTTTTGGTGCATCACATTACAACGTGACATTAGCTTTGCGTATTTTTTTCAGAGATTTTGAAAATATGAAGATAATAAATGTGACTAATGTACACCATCTGGCTAGGGTGGGAAAAAAATGTCTTCCTGAGCATCAGGGTTTCTGCTAAGCTGATTTATTTAAAATAAGAAAGCAAATGCTTTTTTTTTTTCTTTTTTTATTTCTGAGAGAATGAAGTTCTCATGACTTCACTGAAACTCAGTGGATAAGAGTGGCCTTTATTTTGTACTTGATCAATAACAAAGTGAAGCTCATTGGTCTCTGTCAGAAAGGCAATGTATCTTATCAGTTCTGTTGTTGCATCATATTCAAAAAAAGATTGAGACTTGATGGTTTTGAGCAACATTAATGAAAGTGTTAGCCTTGCAGGTATCAGCCCCCTGTAAAGAGAGATCACCTAGCTCTGGTGGTATCAGATCAGTGAGCAAACTACTGTCAATCTATACAGCTGTAGGATTAGATCCTTAGTAATACAGGCGTATTTTTGTGCTTCATATCTTCTTTAGATTTACAGCTGTCTTTTTTTTCCTCTGGTACTTTTGTGGTGCAATATAGAACTAAATGCAATAATAGATATTAGAAGTTGTGTACAATTTCTAATTCAATCTGTACAGTTTCTTAGAACTAAAATTATCATCTTGGTTTCTTTTGATAAAGATTTTGTTTTTCAGGCAGTCATTAAGTCTTATGTATTTCTGTATTTTTTTTGTTTGGTTGTCTTATTTCTTAGTGTTCCTACTTCCATTTTTAATGAAATAAACTATTCATTTAAAGATCTCAACTAATTTGAACAAAATAAGTTGTGCAGGTATAGTTTTCTCCACTGTAGAGAAACGAAAGCAGGTAAATGTGTGAATCAAACAGAACTGCAGTCTTCAGTCTGTATTTTTAGATTATGTTTTGCTACTTCAGATTTATTTTTACGTATCAACCCTACCTCTGCAACTCTTCCAATAATACTGAGAATGGTACGATAGATTAAACTTTATTTTCTCTTGAGTAATGGTTGCTTAAGCTCTGGATGTGGTAGGTGATGTATGGTCCACAGATACATCTCTGTGGCAGAGGCAAAAATTTATGTCCATAGTGACTGGCAAGAAGTTGCAGAAGTGTGTGAAGGGACTGCCAGTACCTTCCTGAGGGTGAGCAGGTTGTTAACTTCGCCGTTCGTGCTAGAACATCTGTTGGCTGCCTGTGTTTTTTTAAAAAAAGCAGTCTATAAAGACAGGACAGCCTGTACTTTGAATATTGTTAACTACTGAGCAAAATAATTCATCTGGCCTCTGTGGAAGACACAAGTTGTGATTTTTTTAAAAAAGGTGTGTGAGCATGAAAGAAAAGGAAAGGAAGGAAAGGAGGAGGGAGGGAAAATGAAACACTGGAAAATAATAGGCCTCTTTGGTTGTAGAACAAGTATCTCTCTTCCTTTTCTCAAGGATTTCAAGAAATCATGGCTCTTGGATTGCCCAGTGGTTATGGTTCTGTTAATAGCGTCATAGAATGGTTAGGTTCTATCTTGTATCCATTATGAATGTGTGTTTCTAGGGGCAAATTCTGGAATCAGGCCTATGTATCTGCTTTAGAACAGGGAGTAAGGATGGAGGGAAACACTTCCATTCTTCCACAGAAAGGAAGGAAAACTTTCCTAGTGTTCAGTGTTATGTAGAATGCAAGGGCTTTTAAGTTTTGAATGTGTAGTGGGTGTAGGTAGCTGCATGTGCCCTGAATCTATCTGTACTTTTCCCTATGATCATGTAGGAATTATCAGAATTGTATCAGAATAATAGAAATTACAGAAGTGTTAACTGGGAGAGATCTCTGGAGTTTCCCTAGTCCTTCAGCTCCTAGCAGGACTGTTGCCAGCACTAGATCAGGTCAGCTGTAACTTTGCCTAGCTGCATCTTCACAGTGGCCTGTTTTAAGCAGCATGTTTCTGTTCCGCGCTACCCTTCTGATACAGCAGTTTTTCTTAACATCCTCTGAACCTCCAAACCTGCAGCGTGTTGCTGTTTCCCCTTACTTTACCATGTGCGGCTACTCAGCGTTTGGCTTCATAGTTTTTTTCCTCAACCCCCTTCAAGTAGTTGTAGTCTACTGTTAGACCTTCACTTATCCTCTTTGAAGAGTAGATCCTCCTTGCTGCAGAGGAGGTCTTTCCTTCATTGGAGTCTGTACTTTCTCAACACCTTTTTTAAACTAAAAGATTTTACATTTTTCCATGCTGAGGTTCGTGTGGCTTCTGTTGGTCTCGCTGTCAAGGTTTCTTATGGTCCATTTGGTAGGTGACACATGCTGACCTTAAGCCCACCATTAGGTTTAAAAAACGAGCTTGTCTTACGTCCCACATTGTTTGAATAGAATGTTGGCAATACTGTTTAGGAAGTAAGAAATAGTCCTGCTTCCATAAAAGGGAAATAAAATAGCAACAGAAGTATTTTAAAAAGAATGGATGCTAAGCGATAGGATAGAGTTGTTAAATTTGAACTGCAAGGGCTTGACCATTAAGTTATAGTGGGACTAGGACTGCTGCCTAGGCCAAATGGCAGAAGAGCATTAGAATATTCTTTGAAGGGGAGCAGTGAAGGGGAAAGATGCTTTTTAGGATGAAATTTGGTAGGTTGATGGATGGAATTAAATTACTTATTTTCTTGTAGTAATGCGATGTTGGACATGCTGACCCAAGAGGTCATCTTGGCCCAGAAGGTCACATCCAGTCCTGTGCCCTATGTTCCTTTTATGTAAAGAAGCTGTTCAAATTTTGCATATATGAAACTTCCTATCTCTTTTGTCTTACCTTTTCTTTTACTACTATGATTTTGATATATTTTGCCCATAGCAAATGCCAACCATAATATTTTTGTCTTCCTTATGTTATCTTACGTTATTTATCTTTCTATATCCAAGCTGCAGACTTAGTTATATGCAGGGAGACAAAAATAGCTGTTATTGTGAAATGTGTACATGGTAGGATTTGCTTGAATTTAAGAGGTTTTGCAGTATGTTTCTCAGGAATGCTGATAAATCATATTATTGCAGCCTCTGTGGTGTTCTCTAGCCAAAGAAATCTGATGGCTTTTGGTGCACAAACTATTCACATTTCTTCTGCAAGGTCACTTGACTCTTGCTATCCAGTAATTGTTTCAGTTTGCTGGCGATAGATTAAGTGGAAGAAACAATTTTGAAATAAGTATAAGGAAAAAAATTTGGAGAAGGGAGTGAGGAGGAGGATGTCCATCAGTTTCACTGGGCTGAATGATCTCATGCAAAATATAATGCAGCTAAGGAGAAGCTGCCCTTGGGTGAAGCTCTGCAGTGTTTATGAAGTGTACTCAAAGCAGAGGAAAAAAAGGCAGGAGTATGGGACTGAGCTGAGCAGATGAGATCCAGGAATCCTCGCTTTGCACTAGGAGAAAGCCTTACCTCTTATACTGATCCTAGGGTGCTGCTTTTTGGAGATGAAGACCTGGAGAGGAGTATGTAGTTTACTGACAAGCCTCTACGTTTTTTAAGTCACCAGTGTCAGATTTATAAATGAATATGTTGTATCCTATACATAACCAACCCTAAATGGCCTTTTCATGGGGAAAAGATATCTAGCCTCCCAAGTTAAAGACTTTGCACATGAGAATATAAAGATCTTTGTTTAAATTGCAAATGGTCAAGGGTTGTTTTTTATTTGGTTGTATACGAAAGTACCAAGCTGTGTAACAGGTAGAAAATACATAGTTTTGTGTGTAATGTCTGTGCTATATTTGAGGCTATGATAGTAGAGGATTGTAATCCTTACTGAGCAGTAATAGTCCATGTAATTAATGCTATGTGTGATAAGTGAGCAACATCATGTGTTCCTGAACAAGTTTAAAAAAATGAATCATTCTCTTTGTCTTTTATTTTTGGCTTTAATATTTGCATAGCAACAGATAACTAAACAAAGTATTATGCAAAGTGACGAAATTACGATTTCTGAAGGTAAAAAGAACAAGTGTTAACTAATCTATTTTGATAGCACTGACTTTTAAAATTTATCCAAATCAAATATGCTGTTACTATAGAAAGAAGAAGCTACAAAAATACATTATCCAATTAGCTAGGAGAAGATTCAATATATAACTCTGTTTAAAGTAAGACTTCTTGTAAAATGAAGAAACTAATAATGTTTAAAAAAGTATTGAAACAAATCCGAAGTTGGAGCTTCAATGACACAAGGTGGTGATATGTTAACTTAAAATTTCTTCATATTAGGGTGATTAGGGTGATTTGAAGAATTTGTGGTGATACTGAAGGAAGAATAAGTCATCGCAAACTTCCATGACAAGATTAAAAAGTTGAAAGCATAAAATTAAATGAAGACCCTCTTAAATAGCTTGTAACTTTAGGTAAAACTCTGTGGGTCCTAATTAAAGGCTGCCATAATGAATAGTGAAAGTAAGTATACCACTGCATACCTTGTAAGGATATTTCCAGGGCCCTGTTTTACAGCATTTTCTGGTTTTAATGAGTACAAAGACTCCTATTGACCTGGATGGGACTATATACTTAAGCAAAGGTACAGTATACTTCCATGTTTGCAGAAACAGAGCCGTTTTCTCTCTCAGAATGTGAAAACAGGAAAATTTCATGCAATTACATAATTATAACCTTGTCAGTACAACTATCATTAAGTGCTATGCAATTAAAACCTGTAAAATAAACTGCAATGAAGTATTGTATTTCCTTAGTCCTGATCAATACAACTTACCCACTTCAAATTCTAACTAGTAAATGAGCTGTTAAATTACGTTGTCTTTCATTGTATTTTTTTTGTCTTTTACAGGAAAAAGTAGAATATGCCTTCCTGATAATTTTTACAGTTGAAACATTTTTGAAGATTATAGCATATGGATTATTATTACACCCCAATGCATATGTTAGAAATGGATGGAATTTATTGGATTTTGTAATAGTAGTAGTAGGGTAAGTAACTTATCCTTCATTATACAAAGATTTAAAATCTTTACAGTGAGGTAGATATAGGTCTGTTTGGCTGTGAGTAATGGCCTATTCTTGATTTCTATTCCTTTGGAGTAAAAGAAAGAACAGATGTGAGGGAAAAATTCAAAGAAGTCCTAAAAGTCTTCAACACTATCTGTAGCAACAGGCTGTGTTGCACCATCAGCCTTATAGTACAAGTTCCCAGGGAATTCTGGGTTCTGCCAAAAAACATCTTTGGTGGTTATCTTACAGAATCTTTTCCATCTGATTTTTTTCCAAGATGAACTCGTGATGTCTTTCTATGTGATAGACGTTGATCTGTTTCAGTCCATACATTGTCATTTATTTGTCCCTGTACTGCAGTTCTGTGGAGTTCATCTATTCTACAAACACTTCTGGGAGAACCCACAGGAAGGAGAGTGGTCAGAGGAGACAGAGTGGTTCCTTGACCTTCCCAAAATCAGAGGAAAACTGGACTTAAGTACTTTGCTTTGGGGTGCTGCAGATCAGGCCCCACATCTATATGATTTGGCTTGCCTGAGGGAGATTGTATGCTAAAAATGCCCCCCCCCCCCCGCTTTTTTTTTTTTCTTTTTGGCACTGTGTGCCTTGTACGAGAAAACCCTGGATAGTTTGTTCTGCTCCTCAGAGAAGGGACTACTTGGGCCTTATGCAGGTTACTGAAGAGTGGAACAACCCACACTTACATTATGCACCTGCTCACGATAAATAATGATAAATAACGCATCAGGCATTTTTGTCAGAAACTTCCTGTCAGTGATTGTGCTACCTCAATCCTATCATGTCATGTGATGATCCTACCATCAGCTATTTAGGGAATTAATTTTAGGCATATATTCCCTAATTCCCTAAATATAGAGGAGATTATATTGGAGAGGAAAAAAAAGAATTTCCAGTACTGTAAATTTTGTTTACTGAAAACATTTATTGATACAGTACATGAAGAACATTATCTGCATATAACTGTATATTGTGGCTGGCTTGCAAAGAAGACTTTGACATGCAGTGTGCAATTCTAATTTAATTTTTATGTTCAAACTATATCAAGAGTTGCCTGCAATTCAAACGGCCCAGAAATCAGTACGTGTGCTGCTCTTACCTGACGTTACATTAAGGGTGAAAAAAAGGGAAAGACACAAAGGAACTTGTGGTAAAGCATTATTAAATTTGGGCAAGTATTATGAAGGTTATAATGGTATAATACACTGTTATAACTATTTGATTCTGAGGTAGTAAATGTTACTGAGAAGATTGTATTTGGGCCAGTTGCTTGGCATTCAGGAAGCTTTGGTCCAGGACTAAAATTTGAATATAAATAGATCCTTCATCAGGTCAGGTCATTCTCAACAGATTGGCCTCTGTGCCTGAAGGGGAAACTTGGTAGGCAGGTGTGGAGACTATCAGACATAAGAGCTCTGTTCTCTTGCCAGGCAGTCACTTGAATAGACCTTTTCCCTCTTGTCAAGTGACCATGGAGTTACAGTAACCCTGGAGCAGTCTAATTAACATGACCTCTATCTTTGGCTGTGTCCTAAATACATGATAACTAAAAAATTTTCCATTAACTCATAAAACACTCATTATGGGAGGCTAAATCTAGTTAGGTCAAATGCTCACACTGAATTCCTGGAAAATACAGAGAAAAAAGGAGTACATCTTATCAAATACCTGAAATATCACACTAAAATTTTCAACCCTAGCTCAAACCCAAAAGTTTTGGAATATAAACTATTGGTAGGTTGTCATCAGTCTACCTGGAAGACAAGATGGACCTTTCATAACATATCAGACACTAACAAAACTGTGAGCATTATTTTTGTTCTTGCAATTTGAGCAAAATTTTTGTTGCTTCTTTTAAGAAGAACAAAACCTACATAAGCAAGTGAGCAAGCATGAGTCCATTTATTTAATTAATCCTTAAAAGCCCAGTGAAAAATTGATTTTCATACATAACCCAAGGTGGATATTGAATCGCTTCTGGATCTGATTCTGTTTGACTAGTTTCATTGTGAAATTTCATTAGATATTTTAATAGCTTTGAAAGAGCTGCCACAGTGTCCTATATTGAATGCATTAGATGAAATTTGTTTCGTGTGCTTTCTCAGCAGAAACTGTAGCAGCCTAAATGCATATATCTTAATTAAACCAAGAGAAATCTCTACTAACAAAAGGGAAGCACGTATAGAGACTTTTTTCCCCAGAACATCAAATTTGGCATTTAAACTTTGGTAAACTGTGCAGGAAAATAAATGTCAATTCTAATAAAGGACATCAATGGTTTTATACCTTAATGGCTTTGTAGGATAGACGTAAAATGACAGAGGTATAGATATATCCATGAATGTGATGTTTTCTCCTGTCTTTGTCACTTCTCTCTGAAACCAGTCAGCGTGTGAATTAGTTTCAGAGCAGTCTATTACTCGCCTGCATGCTATGCCACATAATTTCCATTGATTTTTGTGAAAGAATAATGTCCTGGTAGAGAAAGCTTTCATAGCACCTTCCTATGCCTGTAGCCCTTTAATTTTCTAAATGATGTATGAACTGACAGGTTTAAAGCAGCTTCTCTTAACTTGGGACTTGATTCAGAAGTCTGTTTAATCATGTCTGCCTTTAGAGCATGAATAATCACTCTGAAATCATCAGATGGCTCATTTGCTTAGAATTATGCTTCTATCAAATTATAGGGCTGAATCAGGACCTGAAATATTGAATGTTTGGATTTCTATGGTTATAGCAGTATGTAGGTTGCTGGTGTTCATTCTGAGGTCTGTAGTGTTCATAGCTGGGTTTCACTCTAGAGGACAATGAAGCAGAATATAGGGATGAGTATTGACTGATACAGGTCAGTTGCTTACTGAGGGAAGAGAAAGACTTCAATATTCTAGTTTGGACAACCTGTTAAATATTACATGATTTCTAGCATGACAGAGTTGTGAAACAGAGTTCTGGAAACTTTTCTTGACCAAACAAAAAACCCGGACATTTCAGGAGTCCTTTCCAAGTGCGACACATTTTTCAGGATTATAAAACTCTGTTGACCTGATAGTCCTTTCATGAGAAATTCAGTTTTGCAGCTACTGAACTACAGATTCTGTGCAAAGGATATGGTTTGTGTGGTCTAGCCACAGTCTAGAAAACCGTGTGTCTGAAATGCAGGTCCAAACTAAAACTTCAGATTATTTTACACTTCAACCACTTGTATCACTTTGAATTGCTGCTAGAAGTGGCAAAGAAAAAAAATAAATGTTTTAATGAATGATTAGCTCATTTCTGCACTGAAGAAATATAATAAATGAGTCATCTGGGAATATTTTTATCATTGAAGATATTATGTGTAAGAAATCTTGTTAGTGTTATTAAATGTTGGACTCTAATTATTTTTAATATATTCAGTTTTTGCTGACTGTATTTAGAATATTGAACTGCAGAGTCACTTGGAGTTCATATATTCCACCAAAATTAAAACAGATGGTTTCTGGTGATTATCTATTTCATGTTCTAAAGAGAAGACCAATTCTCCAAACCTTGCAGCTAAAATGTTTGAACAAAGAAGTGGCAAAGTAGCTTCATCTGTTTAAAAATAGCAGATTGTGTATACAAGCAGAATGCTAATTTATTGGATACTGTGATCATCGTTCTCTGGAGGGAGTAGAAACTCTTGCACTTCATAACTCTTCCTGTCATGATTTACTGTGTAAATGTATGTCTCATTTTGACAGCTGAACAGCATTTCAGAATTGTCTGCAGTTCAAGTAATTTCCTAATACCTTTGGTTGCATGTTAAATGGATGGTGATGACCTTACCCTACGTCTCATTTTCTAGATTATTTAGTGTAATATTGGAACAATTAACCAAAGAAACAGAAGGTGGCAGCCACTCGGGTGGCAAACCTGGTGGCTTTGATGTCAAAGCCCTAAGAGCCTTTCGTGTATTGCGACCTCTCCGGCTTGTATCAGGAGTGCCCAGTAAGCTCTTTTCCTATTTAATTCCATTGGAATGCATGCTGTAACTGACTTGATTATGTAACTTTCTTGTTCCAGATACAGAAATGAGATAATATAAAGTTGACTTTTTTTGTTATCTGGTTATGTAGATAAAGTGAGTTTCAAGACGAATGATACCCTATTTCAAGTTGAACAAAGGATTGTGAATTCAGTCAGTGTATGATCTTCTTACACAGTTCAATAAGTAGACAGGGGAATACACTTCCTTTTTAGAAGCTTTATATAAAAGTAAATTACATGTTAAAATGCAAATACACCAGAAAATAAAATTCAGATTTTTTTTTTAATTCTAAAATCCGGCAGATCTGAAAGTGTAGGTGGTCCTAAAATGGTTTATATGTTGGTAAGTGTGTGCCAAAGCACATTACGCATTTCATATTTCCTGCCCCCTCCAATGCACATGAATGCCTTCTGTTTATCTTGGTAGAGCTAACAGATAAATTAGGAAACTTAAAAATTAGAACAATATTATTTAAAGACAGCAATTGAACTTTCTGCTAATCTTTCCTGTTTTCTTTTAATACGTTATTAATTACCGAAGCTATTTGGGCTGAATAAGAGGTTCATGGCTTATAATTCAGCCCTTTCCAAGACATTCAAATGAAGAATCCTGATGCTGTGTTTATTATATCATAGTCTGTTACATGGGAATGATCGTGATGGTATATATTTAGCAAAAGAACTTTGGTGAAGAAAGAAGCAGTTTTATGAAATGTCAGAAAGGAAGTATATTAAAATAAAAATGAGGCATATTTTGTTCTTGTTGGTGCTGTGGCAGTTTCGTTAGTCTGGGATTAACTTCTTTTGGTAAAACCAAAATTTGACAGAATAAATTATTAAGGAGAAAAGAAAAATGGAGTAGTTCTGGAACTGATGTGAGTGATAAATAATGAAAAAATCCATTTCTTCAGAGTAAAAGTGTGTTTTCCCAGGTTTCCCTCTACTTATCTCTTGAGATCAAAAATACAGTTCTGCAATTGGCTGAGTGTACATTTTCTCAGGACTTGCCACAAAGTTGTGGTTGTAGCACAGGACTTATTAAAGGTCATATAAAATGACCAACAGTCACACACTGACTACATGCACTTTCTTTCTAAAAAAACTAATAAATTCTTGTGACATATTTCAAACATTGACTTCTGCGACATAACCTTTATTAACAGAGCAAATAGACTTTGACACAAAGTTTTAGACTCTTGCGGTGTATTTTATGTTGTAGGAACATTTTGTGGTTCTGGGCAGTAGCACTTTTATAAAAAAAACCTGATTCACTCGGCATGCCTGTATCATTAATTTCTAATAATGTGTAATTATAGAAAATTTGGTAAGGCAAGACATAGAAGTCTGGTTCATATCTTGTATCGTCTTTTTCTCTTTTAGGTTTACAAGTTGTCCTGAACTCCATTATAAAAGCCATGGTCCCCCTCCTCCATATTGCCCTTTTGGTATTGTTTGTAATCATAATCTATGCTATTATAGGATTGGAACTTTTTATTGGAAAAATGCACAAATCTTGTTTTCTTATTGATTCAGGTAAGTCATGAAACTGTTGACTAAAATAAGGGTTTAATTCTGTTTTCTTTCAAGTCTGTGGGATTTCAATTTGAAATATAATAGGGGCCAAAGCACTCAAACTGTTGTAACCCCAGTTTTCACTGTGGTTCATAATTTTAGGAAGAGTGCATTAAAATTAAAAAACCCAACAAAAATGCAAAATCCAGTTAGACTAGAAGATGCTCTCGAAGGTTTTAATTTCTGAAATGTGTAACTGAAACATCAGTTGTGAAGACAGTGAGGGTGACTGTCCACAATGGACAACTCAGTAGTTCTTTCTGTTTAAGGAAAAGCTAGCTTGTCGTATTCCAGGGAAGATGTACTTTCCTGAGTTCACAATCTGGCAGTGTCTCTCCTTCAGGACTGTGGCAGTGTGGTAAGAAGTGCAGTTCTGAAATAAGTAAAGAAAGAAAACAGTGTTCCTCCATCCAGGTGAAATTACGAAATGGAAGTGTGTGTGTTATGGGATAATTTTGAAGGAGTGAAACATCATGAGGGGAGAGATTTTGCCTGATGGCTAAGGGTACATTTCTGTCAGCTACGTAATGAAGTAGACTATATGTGGGAATAAGTCCAGACCTGTTTTCCTTGGTGGTCCATATGTTAGTATGAAGTAGCATGAAGTGAAGAAACAGCAATGAAGAGAAAAGAATAGCATCAGGGGATTATAAAAAGTTTATATTGTATTATTACATGCTACTTTCAACTGCTTAATTACTTGAGCTCTTTTATACATTCAGTTTTGATTAATCTATTTTAAAGTTGTAAAGCCTGGACGTGAGAG
Organism: Psophia crepitans; assembly: GCA_013399095.1. Taxonomy (NCBI): domain Eukaryota; kingdom Metazoa; phylum Chordata; class Aves; order Gruiformes; family Psophiidae; genus Psophia; species Psophia crepitans. The sequence goes on along the minus strand of VWZZ01003776.1, from coordinate 1,098,985 downwards.
AAACTAAAAGCTTCAACGCTCCCATGGGTTGCCTTTCTCAGGTTGATACCTGGATTTACCTTCCAACAGGGCTGATGCTTCTTCATGCAAAGAGTTAACTCACAAACATTTGAGAACTGAAAGTTCTGATTTTTTCTTTTTTGGGGGGGTGTCAATTTTCAGATATACTAGTTGAAGAAGATCCAGCACCTTGTGCATTCTCAGGGAACGGACGTCAGTGTGTCATGAACGGCACTGAATGTAAGGGTGGATGGGTTGGACCAAATGGAGGCATAACCAACTTCGATAATTTTGCATTTGCAATGTTGACTGTGTTCCAGTGTATAACCATGGAAGGATGGACTGATGTGTTATACTGGGTAAGTTCATAAATCACTGGGCTTTGTTTACTTTTAAACAAGCTTCAGTGTTAGTGTGAGAAATAAGCTGTGTTTTACAGTATGTCAGCAGGAATTCTTGGTGACTTTTGCAGGAGATGAGCTCAGCTGCATACTTTCTTCCAGTCACAGCATCTTACTGGACTCCTCAGGCTAAAGAGACATTTTAGAAACAAATCTATTCGTTGCTTATTTGAGGGTTTTTTTCCTGCCTATTCTATTTGGATAAATGTAATACTACATTTATGTCCTTTGGACTAGCATTTTTTTTGGTGCAAGCCTACACTGTTTAAGTATGTCTTTTCTGATTAAGCTTAAGAGCTCTCTTTTTGCAGTATTTCTGCAACATAATATTTCACAATATTAACATAAATTAGAACAAAGCAAGCGCTCAACTGTCATTGCTTGCCATGGGGACTGCAAAACATTTGTTAACCATTCAAACTACAAATCACAAGAGCTGCAAGCCTAACATTGTCTCTGCAGAAGCAGCAGAAGGTATTAAAAAACCTGTGTATGTTGCCACCTTTAAATGCTACTCTAGCATCAGGTATGAAATCTCAAGACTCTTACAAGATAAACAGCTGTACACAGACTGGGACAACTGAAAATGTATTTGATTCTGATTTTACAAATGAGAATGAAGGAAAAACAACACACAGATTTTTAAAGGAATAGCGTCACCTAAATACACACGTAGACATTTCTCTGCCTAACCCCATTCCAATTTAAGGATATTATGGTCTTTTGTGAATCTTTTAAGCACCTTAATATCTGATGTGAGTGATTTGTCCAACGTCATTCATTTCAGCTACCATTGGTGCTGAAAATCGATGAGAATATTCTGTACTACATGGTACTCAGCAGTAAGTCTTTGCAGCAATTAGAACCTTATAACAAATATAATTGTAACAGTTCAAATGTTGGAAAATATTTATGAAAGGAAAGTGATTACTGGTAGGGATCACTATTAGCAAGCCGTTAGAATATGGAGATGGTTTAAGATGTCTGTTAAAGGTAATGAAGAGGGTAAACCGGCATTGTTTTGGGATTGAAAGACCAAAGAAAAAATAAAAATTGACGAAGTGTGAATCTCTGCTTCCACCGTCTGTTGTCAGAGATAAAAAATTGTCTATAAACATACAAACCACATATAGTAGGCTAATGTGTTGTTTCTCATAGTGTAGGTGTATCAACACTTTGAGTTTTGCTCTCCAACTCTTCCTAATTTTCTCAGAGACTGTGTGAATGTAGAATTAGTATGTGCTTTATATGATTTGTATTCCTGATGATAGCAGTTATTTTTATCCCTCCTGGAAGAAAAGGGAAGGTTTGCCATGATTCTTTAGTAAAAAACCCAAAACCACACGTTTAACATCTTCCAAGGCAAAAAGTATGCCCACATTTCAGTACCTCATAATTCCTCCAACTGTCACCAATTTTTTTCAAAGAAAATCAATGTAAAAACTTCAGGAAGTTACTGCATTTAGAATATGATTGTTACAAAAGATATAGAAACAATTTAAGCTGAGTGGCTGAGTATTAAACATTTTTTCCCCCAAGAGCTAATGAGCTAATTGATCTGATACATCTTAAGAATCTTGCTAGTCTCCATTGACAGCACAAAAAATAAACCCATTAAAACAGAATGCTGAATATTGTCAGGGTCAGACAAAATGCCAAGGCATAAGAAAAATAAAAATTAAAAAAATACAAAACTTCACACGAGTTTTCTCTATAACAAGTTCCCAGTGTAGAAGATACAGGTACGCAGGTGTCAGCTTTAATTTTATTAGAAATGACCCTGGGATTATTAGACAAAAGCCAGTATTTATTGACATCGTGCAATATAATCAAAGTCAGATATTCAAGTGGCTTTAGAATCTGTCTTAGTTGATGTGTATATAATTATAGATCTGGATTCCTTCTATCTGCAGACCATCAAACTGCCCATTGTCATGCTGAAATGACTTGCTAAGGACAAGAGAAATGACAATTTATATGTTTTATTTTACCTCTGGATTAAGCTGAGGTAGATTTAGCTTATTGCTAGCTAAAAAATGGAAGAAAAAAAGGTTTTAATTGATTTGTGAATACATTAGGAGTATACCTGATTGAAATAAAAATGTCTGAAGAATCTAAGGAAAACATTTTAGCTAGATGTGCATGGGTTTTGTGGGTTGCTTTTTTACTTAGAAATCTGTTGATGATACACAGACTGAATGAGTTTCATACAAAACATAAATAAAACCAAACTCACAAGTATTAGAAGCTGCATAAAATTCTGATTTCCTTCTGGTCACTGTGAACAGTAAAATTAACAATGTAGGCTTCTCTTGCTAGCAGGTGTAATCTGAGTGGGTGAAATATGTGCAATATTTTGCATCATGTTATGTGGCATTCTGTTAGCAAGAATGACAGCTGAAAATGACAGCTTCCAGTAACACTCAGTAGCGCAGCTCGTTATCACCTGGTTAACAACAGTAAAGTTGGCTTAAAAATTTTCCAAGCATCGAGAATGATTTCTCTCATGCATATCTATTATAGGTTGAGGGCTTGATCCTGCTACTGCTAGGCGCCCTTCAGATCCTGGTGACTCACATGGACATCCTGTTGCTCACCAGTTTGCATCTGAATCCCACATATCCTGTTATTTTCTGGAGTGTCTTCATCTGACTACTTTTCTCGAACTTATCTATAACTCAGTGGGTAGCATGTATTACATGTTTAATCCACAAACAAAGGTGACTCCTTAGTGCCAGATGCTGGACTGAACTATCGAGGTGAAGGGGTTGTGTCCCTGTTTTCACCAGCCAGTGCAGCATATGTGTTCCCAAATTGTTTAATATGTTTGTGGCTGCACATCTGTACAAGTTCTGCGTTTGTATCAGAACTGTGTGTATTCCCAGGCACGGTCCTTTCTGTTTGCTTTCTAGCCCTAACTGAAGGTTTATGCTATTAGTTTTGGATCCCAGTGCAGTCCTTGTTATTGGCAAAGTGGCAGCTTCTGTGTGCCTGAGTTTTTAATGCTCTGGCTCACATTTTAAAGCTGAGAGCATAATATTCTTTGCAGCATTTTCAATTTATGCTAGCAAATGCTCACGAATTACAAAATCTGAGTCTGCATTTGCATATCTGGCTCTAGATTTTTTTTCCCATGTCTTTCAAACGTTTAGACTTATAGTCTATTAATGGCAAACACGTACTTTGTAAATTGCTTTTTATTTTTAGCTATTTCACTTGATACATAGGAACACACATGATGAGCGGGGGTACTTGCCAGTAAAACTCCCGATTTTCCTATGAGTACCAAAATTACAACATTTAATTCTTCGTGTTTTCACCGTAGTGAAGTTATCTTGAGTTACTATACTTGAATAATCTGTGCTGACATTATTGTAACTTGAATGAGAGATGGGCAAAGTCTCTGTGAAACAAACTACTTACATGCTGGGTTGCCAGCACAGTTGATTCAATGATGGAGCAACTGTATTAGCGGCTACTGGATTTTACTAAGTCAATTTTACGGACAGACATTGCATTACTAGCTCAAAGATTAACAGCTCCTCAGTTCTCTGACACCTAGCTAGCACTATTCAGGTTGATTTTTTGAGATTTTTGAGACTGAAACACTCAAGCTGAAATTGTAGAATAATAATTGGTACATTGATGTCTTATATGGTTTTGCCTATTAATACACCTCCTGATACGTTAACAAGATATTCTTTCAAGGATTCATGTTTAAAATACACAGTTCATTACTTGAAATGTGTAAGCAATCTGAAAGCATATCTAAAAGGTGCATAATGTTTAAGGGAAGGAGTGTCAGGTTTTTTTAATATACCCTTTACTAATATGCCAACTTCTTAAAACTGTCCCTTATACTACTGTTTGATAGTAACATATGTAATCATCAAAGAAATACTTAATTCCCAATTCCTCTGCCTTTGTAATAACAAGAAATGTGCACTTAGAAATCTGTTTCCTGCTTTAGAAATTCAGTGTTATGCCCGAACACGCTCCTTGAAGCGTCTTAAAACATTTGAAGAAAATCAGTCATTTCTGTGACACAGTCTGTTTAGGCTGCACTGCACTCCTGCATACGTCTAGTACGCAAATGTCTACACAGCCATTGTGTTAATGTTACTGGCAGTAACATATCAAGATAGATAAGGCTGTATCAATATTTCTTTAAATATGTTTCCCTAATGAAGTGCAAGAGCTGTGGCTTCCTTACTAGCTTTCCAGTAGTACAAGATGACTTTATTGTGCAAAAACTAAAAGGTAGAAAATCACTCTTTCTAACTTGAGAATTTGAAAAAAAAAAAAAGGCTATAACTCCTGCATAAAACTGTGCATAGAAAAGAAAATAATTACAATAACAAAACAAAGCAGTCTGATTTTTTTCAGAATGTCAGTCAGATGATCAGGAACTCAGACAATCTTCTAACCATGTCACTTTTTAGAATGCTCCTAGTTCAAGAATCTTAAAGGACGGCCTACTCAAAATATTATAAGGGGATATAACGTACTTGAAAGCAGCTGATCTGCAGCCAAAGATGTTTCCTAAGCAGAAGCAAATATTTTGCAAATATATCTCACAAGAAACACATTTTGTGCCTGAGCCAAGGGGTTTATTAGTCCATAAACAAAAAGTTGCAAAGTATGTTTGAAGTATTATTAAAACTGTCATCAGTGTGCTGAGCAGTAAAAAAAAAAAGGAAATAATATTTCCAAAAATTTAACCAATAGTCAAATAAGCAATAATACTCTGGAACTAGAAGTTGAATGATTTAATAAACCAATGGGAAACAACTATTTTTGGGTTATTTAAGTCATATTAGTCACACTACAGCTGCAGAAATGGCAGGCATGGTATTGCATCCAAACAATACTTGTCAGCAATGAATTTCAGCTTACGTGCTGAGAGAAGTCAAAGGATACTTGACAACTATTTTCCTTTTGTACATTAGCTGCAAATATTCAGTAAACAATGTTAAAATTGTGAGGGAATATGCTAGAAAAATCTTAGAAAATGTTTATTTCTGCCTTTTTCTGTTATGTACTAAGGATAGCTTAATGCTATTCTCTTAACATCAGTCAACACCACTCACAGGTCATCTAAGGGAGACTCAGTGAAACAAGGCAGCTCATCCCCAAAGGCATCCACATGCTGGATGCGCAGTGCACCCAGCCTTTGATGACTACATAGCCAGAAATTTAACACATGATATCCAACTGGAGAAAGAGTGACAGGAAATTTTGGTTGACAGTGTTAATATACTGCAAAATGACACTTAAGAGCAAGGAATTGCAGGCAGGATTTTTAAAATTTGCATGTTAATTACTTGAATCCAATTTCATGTTAAAATCTAGCTTAACCCTCTCACCTTTTAGGTAATGATTTGGGCTAATTACTTTTTTTATATCCTCTAGATATAAAAAAGCTCCGAACCAACCAATTTTAGATTGCAAGGAGACAAGACTTAAATTAGAAACCTCAGAAAGAAAGAAAAGGGAATTATCAAATTCAGGCATGCAGACAGAGCTGCCTCTGTCAAGCCAAGGAATAGACATAGTAAAAGTTTGAATTACTGCCTCACATGGAAATATCTTCCCCATGAACTGACCTTGATTTATTTTGACAAGATATCTAGTATCTTAGTCTTAGTTGACTGCTGACCTGTACTGCAGTCAAAGCATGGAACTAATTTCTCTTCATAGATCATTGCAAATACTCAAAAGAACATACTATGTCTCCCCAGAAAGTTTAAATAAAATGGATAGAAACTGGATTAGAAGTTGGCTAGACTTTAGTGCTAAGAACTCCACTAGTTGAATAGCTAGCTAGTTTCCAAAAACTCTGCCACATAAACCAATGCTTTTAAAACTATCCTGGGACAGTCTGGGAACTAGGATAACAGTTTAGTAGAGATTCAGATCTACCTTGAATGTTGGGGATTTGTTCATTGTTTCCACATAAACTAAAGTAACAATTTTACATCATCAGTCTGAATAGAACATGCTATTGTGCTTGTATTTTTTTGTATCCAGCATGTGGGAAATATTAAATACATCCAACTATTCTGTAATATTGTATGGTACATATATAGGTGGCACAGCAGATATGAAAAGAGAAAAGGCATTTAGTACACATCAACAAAATCGAAACTATTATTCTATGCATTTAAATTTATTGTAACTAAATTTTTTTAAATAAACACAGTGTTCATCACTGTAGTTAATGAATTTGAGTAGGTTTTTGAGCCTTTAGCTTTAATAAACCAAATCAGTACATAGGTTTTATAAATTTCTTTATATGTATATATGTGAAATTAGTTTGGGTGATAAATAAATAGAAACACTAACAAACTGTTAATCCTAAATTACCATGCTGCAAACAGTGAAGGAATCAAACACTTCCTTTGTTTAGACCTGGAATACAGAGTTTGTTAAACCTGGTGGAGTCCTCCCACAACCCAATAGAAAAATCTTCTCTGGATTACTACTTTGTAGAGGCTGTATGCTCAGTTTCGTTATGATAGTGTCCATCCGCTCTGCAGATTCAATCTGGGATAGCTACCTGAAAAAGAGAATGTAATTTCGTAGCAGTCACATTTGACAGCTAGGCTTTCCTTGGAACATTTTTTTTTTTCCTGTGAGTTGAAGATGGTAAGCTGATTAATGAAATGCCATCAACAGTAATTAGTTAAAATAGCATTAGAAGCAAATTAAAGTATCTGAATGGAAAAAAAGTTAAGACCTGCATCTAAACTTATTTCTAATCAATATGAGGAAAAAAAAAAAGCAATTAGCTTTGAAGAATAAATGCTTTATGTGACTACCTAAATTACACACTTGACTAGCTAACAATGGATAAAAAGAACAGAAGGTAGAAATTGAATTCTCTTCAGATAGATCAAAGCAAATTAATAAAACTGAAGCAGCAACTTAAAAGTTGAGGTTTAAGTTGAGATGGTCGCTTACATGTGTCCTATATGCAACTTTATAGCGTGGTTTACACTGAGAAGGTGGGGGCCAAATTTAGAGGTAATTAAGTAAGCTTTCTAGGTACTGTAGCAATTCTTCACTTCTCCAAGGGAACTATTTCTCTTTAGCCTACCTTAATGCCTGAGCCATGAAATTCTGATTTTCCAGTTGTTGCTGAGCTAAAACACGTAACAAAGCAGTGGTCTCTGAGTTCACATCCCACCAGTGTATCTCATCTTATTTCTGTGTTGACAGTACAACAAAGTTGAGTCTGGCCAACCAGGAGAATGTCAGGGAAATCTGTGCTTTAACTCCAGAACCCCGAGAAGATTGAAGATAAAATTACAAACTGGCCTGCTTCAAGCACAACTTGTTTTAAGTCAGCTTTACGTTAACTCCACTTCAGCCTAGAATATCCCAGGACACAACCTTTGAAGCTACAAGGCTTTGAAAAGCTGTCTGCAGGGCTCTGAAATGAGTAGAATAAATAGCCTGTGATCTGAGGCTTTGTGAACCTGCACTGTGTGCCTCAAAGAGTGCAGAATTAGTCCCATTGCACAAAGTACTGATTTCTGAAGGATTTTTTCACCCATCAAAAGACTGAGTTTGTCAGTGTTAATTATTAAGACGATTAGGTAGATTATAGGTAACAATAAGTAAACTCACCAGTTACGTGTCTATTGGAATGTTATAAAAGGAGGAAGGTAAAATTGAAACTGCAGGAAACCAAGAAATGTAAGAAATGAAGCAAGTTTGAAACACTGTGGAAGATAATCCAAAATAGTTCCATGCGTCAGTGCATTATAGCTAATAGTACAAATACAGAGTTAGAGAAGTTACTGCATTGCTTTATCATTATCCTCAGTTAGAGGTGTTAGATACATACAAAAAGCTTTCAGCAACTTTTGGCAAACCAGTATCAGGTGTACAGAAAAGACAGATTCTGATCTGCATTCAATTGCACATGGGGATTTATTCACAATTACCACAGATAAGGATAAATGAGATACTTTAATGATTTCTAATTAATGTTTTAGATTGGAGTGTGCCCTCTGCTGCTGTATAATACTCATGGTTATCTCTGTTGTAAATTCGGCTTTCAGAGTCTTGGTCTCTGATCATCTACACTGCATTGTAAGTTGACTCCACCTACAGCGCATTTAACAAGATAATTCACTCCAAATGCAGATGAGGCAGTTTCAGACCATACCACGTTTGTCCTGTCAGCTCAGGATAATTCTTCAAGACTTTGCAGAGAGATACGAAACATATACATGTATACATTAAGAGCCACATATTCAACAAAATTTTATTATTCCCCACCAGTTTAACTTGCATAGAGTAACTTGTCTTCAGATCTGGTAGCATCAACAAATGGACTTTTGAACCACTAGTTACTGTGTTAATCATGAAAGGGATAAGAAGAGCTTCAGAGTTCAGTTCAGAGTTCTTTTCAAAGCTGGTTAAACATACAAATCTAATTTAACATCTGTGTGAAAGGAGTGAAAATGCCAGAGTGTAGCTGTAGGGGGCATCTTCGATGTGTACTACTCAGCTAACATTATGGTGAAACAGAGCTGATATGAAAAGTACTTTGTCCTGTGTATCATCCATCATCTCCTCTGGTTGATATGATGGACAAACTAATTAGAATTGAAATCCAAGCAGTAAGACTAGATCTGGGAAAACGCACAGAGAAGGGCAAGATGGATAGTCCTTGGGGATGTCTTTGCAATAGGCGTTATGGATGCTAAAAGCTTAATGGACTCAAAAAGAGATGGGACAAGTCCACTGAGAGCCATTAAATGTGTCATCGCCTTTGGTATAGTACATCCCTGGGCCGCAGAGGTTTGGAGTCTTGCAAGGCTTTTTGCTGAGGATTTGAGATGTGATATCTTCTCGATTTCCTGGTGTTACTTTAGCATAATTCAGGGACTTCTATGGTTTAGGTTTCTTAGTTGCAACTTCCAATGCATCTGGAATTTGTGTCATTCTAACTCTTTATTCTGTACTTTGGGTGAGAAGTAAGCATTAATCCTTTCAGCTGAAAATACCTGGTTTCTGAGGATGGAGATTTTCCTGTACTCATATATTAACCAAGCTCTGCCTCAATTTTTAATCAGAAGGCAAATCGACTCCTTTAATCTTTCTTTAATTGAAAGTTATGGAAAATGCCACTTGACATGCATGAAATGAGCAGTGAAGTTTTCCAAAAGTAAAGGACTTCTTTTTATACTTTCATCTCTGGTATTAATGCAATCAGAAATATTACTTCATGAATAGAAATTACAATGTGTTACTTGAATAGAGTTTAAATGTCTCTAGAATTAAATGGTAACATTCTTGAGTAGATGCAGTTTCAGACTGTTGCTTTTAGGAATTCAGTCTTCAGATTAGTGCCAAGGTGTTCCACTAGATTAAGGGTTCCTGAGTTAGGAATGCTTTTGAATTAGTTCAGCATTTGACCAAGACAGGTACACTCTTCGCTGGGTTGAAAACTGGCTGAATGGCCGGGCCCAGAGAGTGGTGGTGAATGGAGTGAAATCCAGCTGGCGACCAGTTGTGAGTGGTGTTCCCCAGGGGTCGGTGCTGGGGCCCATCCTCTTCAACATCTTTGTTGATGATTTGGATGAGGGAATTGATTGTACCTTCAGTAAGTTTGCAGACGACACCAAGCTGGGGGGAAGTGTCGATCTGCCGGAGGGTAGGATGGCTCTGCAGAGGGACCTGGACAGGTTGGATCGCTGGGCAGAGGCCAACGGGATGAGGTTTAATGTGGCAAAGTGCTGGGTCCTGCACTTTGGCCACAACAACCCCAGGCAGTGCTACAGGCTGGGGGCGGGGTGACTGGAAGGCTGTGTAGAGGAAAAGGACCTGGGGGTGTTGATTGATGCTCGCCTGGACATGAGCCGGCAGTGTGCCCAGGTGGCCAAGAAGGCCAACGGCATCCTGGCCTGTATCAGGAATAGTGTAGCCAGCAGGAGCAGGGAGGTGATTGTCCCCCTGTACTCAGCCCTGGTGAGGCCGCACCTCGAGTACTGTGTCCAGTTTTGGGCCCCTCACCACAAGAAAGACATCGAAGCCCTGGAGCGTGTCCAGAGAAGGGCAACGAAACTGGTGAAGGGGCTGGAGCACAGGTCTTATGAGGAGCGGCTGAAGGAACTGGGCTTGTTTAGTCTGGAGAAGAGGAGGCTCAGGGCAGACCTTATTGCCCTCTACAACTACCTGAAAGGAAGTTGTGGTGAGCTGGGGGTCGGCCTCTTCTCGCAGATAACTAGTGACAGGACAAGGGGAAATGGCTGCAAGTTGCGCCAGGGAAGGTTCAGGTTGGAGATGAGGAGAAAATTCTTCTCTGAAAGGGTGGTCGGGCATTGGAACGGGTTGCCCAGGGAGGTGGTGGAGTCACCATCCCTGAGGGTGTTTAAGGAAAGGTTAGATGTGGTACTTAGGGACGTGGTTTAGTAATAGGTGGTGGGGGGATGGTTGGACTAGATGATCCTTGAGGTCACTTCCAACCTTAATGATTCTATTCTATTCTATTCTGTTTCTTCTGGTTAGCTGTGGTTTCCAATTTTTACATCACAGGTCATTAGTCCTAGATAGATTATCCTAAAATCTTGGGCTTAAAATCAAACTACATAAATGAGAAGGAATTTTTTTTCATATGTTATGCCCTATAAAGTGAACAAAGAAAATGCAGTCACAGTTGCCTATGCTAATAGAGCCTTTACAACAGAGTGTGGCAATTTCGGCTTTGCTCCTGGGTTACTAAGTTAGCATGATGCCTGGCTTGAATTTTTTCTCTTTGTGAGCAGAAAGAGTGTACCAGGTTGGATTGCAGTGATTTCCAGAGCGCTTTTTTTCTCAAAGTAACATTGCAAATATTAATCTTTCAAGTTATTCAGAGTTTTATAGCAGGATAATGTTGGCATCAACACCAGATGAATTTATGCCTTCACTCTGAACTCTGCTTGCAAAGAACTGTTTGCTAATGGTATAGTTCAGTTATGTGCAAAATGCATTCATGTGTATTTGAAATGCAATCAAAATGTTCTCTCTTATCAGTTATTGTTAGAGAAGCACTTTGCCTGTATCGTATGAATCATTGCTATGAAGGAAACTCAATTCTAAAGTAATAAAATAATTATGAATATGCGTTAAAAAGAAAAGAAAGAGTAAATTTTATTCCTAAACCTTAAGGACAGGTTTCTACAATTGAAACAAGGTGCAAAGGGCAACACAAACTGGGACAAAGCAAAAATTCAGTCTGGGCTGTAGGATATTTTACTAAATACCTGAGCGTATTTGTTAAGACTTTTCAAATGTAGGGGACTTGCTCTGAGGCAGTGGGCATGGATGATAAAAAAAACCCCCACAATTTATCTCCTTAGTGTGGGCACCTGACATGCTATGTATGGCTAAAAGTATTGCACAGGAGACTAAGTATAAGTAGGTCAGTATAATGGCAGCATTATGAGAGACTATTTTCCATATGAAAATGCTGTTGCAGAATTGTACTATGGGAACTTGGGATCTTTTAAAGTTGCAGTTAATGATCCCAATGTTTCTGAATGGCTATAACCCTTTTCCATTTTAATTTCTCCAAAATACCATTTTATTGAAATTAAAAGGAAGAAATCAATTCCCCCAGTAAGTCAAAGTAATTTTGTTATTTTTCAGTACCTCAGTTCAATTACTGAAGTATTTTAAAAGGTGATACATAGACTATTTTAAAGAAGTTTTTTATGAAGAAATTGTGTAAAATAATCTTCTTTGGTTACTTAGGAAGTTTGTTTGGTTAGTATAAAGTGGTATTATTACAGATCACCACTGAAGAAGTGCCTTAACCTGCAAAGACTTAATGCGTGTGCTTTTATCTAATCATCCATAGGGACACCTTGCAGAAACTAAGATGATGATACATTTTTAAATGGTAGAGGAAAAAATAAAGTAAGTAGCACAGTTTGAAAAACATTTGTTCCCATATTTAATATGTCTATTCCAACAGAGATGTTAAGGACAGGAGTCAAACTTGAATGTCAGTAGAGCTCAAAGCCTAATCACAAATTTCAGATACAACAAACACAACAGTATTCACAGACGAGGAAAAAGGTTTGCCCAAAGATTGTTCTACAATACCATAGCCAGTCTCGAACACTCATTTTTTTCTGCTGAATGTTCATGGCTAAAAAGCATCTTAAGACTCTAATGCAAACTTGTCAGCATAAACAAAAAAGCCATAATAATTACTCTCCCACAGGAGACGTTTCCAAGAAGTTCCAAGTCAGAATTATTTTTGTAACTCATCAAAATGTCTTTTTGCATTTGAATGCTACACACAAAAACAGTTTCCCTGTGTTTAAAAAGATGTGTTTTTCTGAATAGGCCTTTTAGATTTCCACGGGTGTGTTTAAGTCCATCTTCTGATAGGTATAATGAGATCACTAAGAATAGACCATGGAAAAGGTCTTTATAGAAAAGCTTGTGTGAGTCTATAAAGAGTGTATTTAAAGCTCAGTTACTTCACCCTTACTTTAAAAAAATTAATCAGTAACACCTTTTAAACTTCATTTAACCTTGATCTTGATATGATTTTTGTTCAGAGGTGTTTCTAGAATCTTTCCATGTTTCTAACATGTTTCTAAAATTTGATTTAATCTTATTTTCCTAAAATTGTGTTCATCTTTTTACACAAATTCATTCTCATTTATTTATTTTTGAATTAATTTAAAATGTATGGTTGCATCCAACTGTAGTATTTCAGGAAAAAAAATTGAAATTCCACGTTACAGAAAAAATAATATTGCTTGAACTGGTGAGATACATATTACTGTTTCTTTTCTCAAAGGATCATTCATGTAGCTAGGATATATATATGAACTAAAAATCCTAATATTTTAATATTCTTTGTAAGCATAATTTTAATTAGTGAGATTTGAAATGTAGTTCATGTTCTAGACATTAAAGAACAGAACTGTTGCAGTGCTCCATTTATGTTTGATAATATTTTTGCTCTGAATGCTAGGTTCACTCAATGTTTTGGTTTATTAGAAATGCAACGTGAATGTGGCCAGTGCCACCTATCTTGTATTGTTCTTCTTTGAATATTGAAGGAATGCATAGAATGCTGTCTCACCTGAATGATTAAATTCTCTTTTTCTCTGACTCTTCATTGCTATTACTATAGTGATCTACTCTATAAGATCATCTTATTTCTTGCAGATGAATGATGCTATGGGATTTGAATTGCCATGGGTGTATTTTGTCAGTCTCGTCATCTTTGGGTCATTTTTCGTACTAAATCTTGTTCTTGGTGTATTGAGCGGGTAAGCATACACCTTTTTCATCATGAAGGCAGAGTCCTGAATTCAGTTGCCATGAACACACAGGTTATCTTACACAGGTGAGACTTCAGTTGTGATGACATCTTTTAATAAACTTCTATTTCTTCCTCCTGTAATTAGAACAGAAACAGTTTTCTGTAGCTATCATATATGTAACACAAATACCAAAATCGGAGTTTAGACATACCAGTGTATATTCTTCATGTCCATACTTCTGGCAAAATTATAAAAAAGATTAATAATTCTCCTTCAGTTATTTAAATGTTATTTTAACTCATCTTCTAAGGCATCACATCTACAACATAATTTGGGTAAGTAAAGAAACTAAATATTTGTTCATTGTTTTTCTTTAAAAACTGAATAAGCCATGAACTTTCAGTGTTGAAACCTACGTGATCTGGCAGCTGCAAAAAGGACTCTGCTGTTTAATGAATGACTGAATCATAATTTATTTCCTTACGTTTTACAGGTAAATGATGCAATAGGATGTGAATGGCCATGGATCTATTTTGTTAGTCTTATCATCCTTGGCTCATTTTTCGTACTTAACCTGGTTCTTGGTGTACTTAGTGGGTAAGCAGTTGAGTTAACATTGTGTATGCTACTGCTACTTGTAAGATGGCCTCTGCATTTACTTGAGCTTCTCAGTGATGGCTTTTTTTGCATGCACTTGAGATTCGTATGTCATCCTACCAGTGTTTGCTCTTTTGACTGAACTGTGTGATTCAAGTGCCTGTATCTGTCTGACATCACGTTCACCATGCTTGCCAAAAATATTCATTAAATGAGGCACTAATCTTCTTATTCTGTAATATTCCAGCAGGGAGTAACATTACTTTGCACAGAGATGGGTAGTACATATGTAGAAATATTATTCCCTATAGTTATAGACAAATGTGTCCTTTTCTGAAAGCCCAACTTTTGCTTTTGTTCAAATACCCATGAAGTAATTTAAGTGTTATTTGTGTTTATCAGTCACATTGCAAAATATTTTTAATGAATGCTTCAAGATCTGTCTTACAGAAAGAGTATGGCTAGGTTACCTTGACACACTGTTTAGTGCTTGCTGCATTGTAGAGCTGTGGACTGCTGTGACAACCTGCACCAACAAGCCGATATAGTTATCAATAATCGTGTATCAATTTAATACACTTGTCAGCGGGAGGTTGTCAAAGCTTTTTGGTGGTTTGTGTACTCCAAGCTCCAGCCAAGAAATGAAGCAGTGGTGTCAGTTGTAGCTGTATAATGTGGTTTAAACCTGTAGTTGAAGGCAACACTGTGCGAGGTTTTCTTCTTATAAACCCCCCTTACTGAATTTACAGCTCCACTTCATTTTCTGTTTCCTGATTTCTAAGACACTTGAGCTTGGGAAACTCCAGTTCATGGTAATGATACTTTTCTGATAAGTAAATAAAAGATTCTTCCAGCACTTGAATACTAAAAGAAAATTATTATAATTGTATGGATTAGCTTCTAGTTACACAACAGATGATATTCTGGCAATCTTAGGCAAGCTGTGCCATTTTTTGTAAACCACCAGAAAAAACTTCTCTTGCATAGAAAGCCTGACACCGTACTCGATATCAGACTGCTGATTGTGTGTGCAGCCCTATTCATGGCTTTGCCATGTTGTGTGTCAGATTTGAAAGGAGTTATAATGCATTATATTCCTGGAAATCAGGCAATCAAAATTTCCAGTTGCTGATGTAACTCTGTTACAAGAGTGTTTTTATCTGATGAGCGGTATTACAATGTGTTTTTTTAAAATCATAAGTCATTTATCTGTGTTAAATTGCTGTTGCACACAGGAACCTAGGGAAAGCATAGTTTTACCTTACTGTCAATTGCTTTACAAAGGAGATGCTTAAAAGCAAAGCGATAGTGCTAAAAAATTGCTGATTTTTAGATTTAATCTCTTCCTTCCCAGACCTACTCTGTAAAGTCTGAGTTATACAGTCATATTGGCTTTGTTTTATTCAGGGACAAATGTGGAAATTGTTGCAAAACCAAGGGGTTAGCTTTCATGTCACAGCCACACAAAATAAGAAAGAGGACAGATAGATGAGGGTAGCTGCGGTACAATTTATTTCTTCTTTTTAAAACTGTTACCTAACGTTGCTGTGTCACTAGACTTCCCACTGAAGTCATTAGCGGATTAGGTTTTCACAGTTCCTTTCCCTGGCCTGTAAGAAGGTCATAAGCAGCAATTAGTTTTCTTCCTGTTGTGTGAAGGTGTCCTGTGTTAACAGTTAACTAAATGTTCCCCTTTTTCCTTGCATGACTCAAATTGTTACTGGTTTCAGATTTTTGTTTTTAAAAATAAGTTGTGGGGAAAGTAATGCTGGATTTGGTATTTTGCTGCACGTGTTCATTTCTTACTACTGAAGTCTTGGAAATTTAGAGACCCTCACAGCTAAGCTTTACATTTGATACATTTAAAATACTTTATAAGGTTTGCAATGTTATGATACGTATATTTGTGGGAGTACAAAGTTGTTCTTTAGCTGGTCTAACAGGGGAATAGATGTCCCCTTGTCCTTGAGTTCCATTCTGCAGACAAGAAATCACCCTTGATTTCTAGGTATTGCTTGATCTGTAGAGCTCTAATGCTCTTCAGAACCCTTGCTGGCTTGCTTTTGATTTCCAGCAAACAGAAATGGCAGTGCCAAGTGTCATGTGAACTCTTCTTAAATTCATAAACTTATTCATTCCTAAATTTATTTTCTGCCATAGTGTCACCTAATTGCAGTGTCACTTGAGTGCTCAGGGTGCTTGATGAATTGTTTGAATTCACGTTTGCCCTAAATATGTGAAGAGCCTTCCCATCACTCCATTTTTTAATTTTCTGTGTTAAAGAAAATTATACCAGTGAACTGAGACATATGATATATGGATATCAACGATGAGGGACATTGAGAGTAGGAGGAGAAAGGAAAAGAGAGTATTCCTAAAAGATAGCTGTGATACCAGACTAATCTTTGGTACAGAAGTGAAGAAAATGTCCTGGCATACTTGTCTGAAACTCTGACAAGAGTCAGCGTGGAATACTGTTACACTGATTTATTTTGATCGCTAAATGCCATTTGTATATAAATAATAAATGTTTTTCACATATTTTCTATTTTATATCTACCTGTCTAAATTTTACAGGTAAAAATGACATACTAGTAAAAGTCTATGGATGTGTTTGTATTCCATAGTAGAAAGCTGATATTTTTCATTCTGAGTATGTAACACATGCATTCTTTGGTTCTATTTAAGAGCTTTTACATTTTATGCTCTTCAAACCATAGAGGTTCGATTAAAACCAAATTTGGTTTATGATGAATCTAAAAAGTAAGTTAAATTTTACTAAACCAATCAAACTTCAAGAATGCAAAAATTATGCCAACTTCCTTGAAAAGCATGGCTTTGCATACAGATTTTGGAAATGAAATCTGAATGCCGAATACACCTTTTCTGTATGAAAGTGTTACTTCCTGTAATATCAAGTTATGCTGTGTACATTTAAATCTGTCTGCTGTTTTGATCTGTTTGCGGTTTTAAAATATTCATTCATTCTCTTTGCACTCCTTTGTTACTCTGTGACCATCTGCCCCTTTGTATTTCTGTAATGCCTCTTGTGCACTGCATGTTTGACGTATTTAGATACTGTACAAATGGATGAGAATGATGATTTGGGAGATCTTTTATTTTACATCTAGCCGTTTCTGAAGGTGAGTATTTCCTGGTGATCCATGTCTGTTTTGCCTGCTGAAGGTGACATTCTTTAAAATAGAGTTCATATTTTAATAATGGATGTGTAAATTAATAGAAGTAATGTGTGTGTGGAATCTGCATGTGGTAAATATTTTAATTTCTGTATGGAAGCTGACTGTGGAGATTTTTTTTCTGAACATTCCCTTGAATAACAAGGATGGAGGGAATTAATAGGCTTGAGGTAATTCAGCTTTTTCAAAATACTCTATTTTTTACTCTGTATTAGACACTAGTATTATTCACGTTATTCTCAAAGTCAATTCTTGATTGAAAAGCTATTTCAGTTCACAAGACTCTACAGGGAAAGACATTCTAGAAAAATATGTCAGGTTTTAGAAATTTCTGAGATACAACTCAGGCTCTAGTTCCATCTCAGAAATTGTGGACCCAGCTATAAAAAAGACACCAGAAATGGTTCCAGCTCCAGCAATTATGTGTACAAATTGTCCCAGACCCAGCTCTAGAGATGGTGTCCCAAAAGGGGCTCTAGACTCAGCTCTAGAGAAGGGATTGTGAGGCAAACACTCCTAGAGCAGCTCTAGTAAAGGCCTCTACAAGAGCTCCAGAAAGGGCTATGGGAAGGGGCTCCACAACATGCTCTAAATCCATCTCCAGTAAATGGCTGGGCAATTGAACCTAGATCCAGCTCTGGAAAAGACCTCAAGAAATGGCCCTAGTCCCACTCTGGGAAAGGGTGCTAAAATTGGCCTAAGGTCTATTTCTGGACAGTGGTTTAGAAATGGCTCTCGAGCCAACTACAGATGTGGCTTGAGCAAAGGGCTCTAAGTGATGGCTCCTGGTCCAACTTCAACAGAGGACTCTGAAGAAGGCTGTAGCTTTTGCCTGAGAACAGACCTGACAAAGAGCTCCTCCCTAAACATATTAAAGTCGGCCCTAGATCCATCTCGAGAAATGTGTTTGGAAGTGTGGTTCAAAACACGTGTGTCGGTAATTTCTTTCAGCACAGCAAATTTCTTAGGAATCTAGTTGGACACCTGGAACTGTCAGTTGATCTTTCACAATAAGACTGAATTTTTGAATTTTTTTCAACGTTTGGAAATACAGAGCAAAATGCTTGTGGCTCTGGAAAGCTGCCATAGATATGTTCAGATGTCTTTGCATTTTCGTTATCTTGGGCTGGTCTGCATTTTGCTCATTGCAAATTTAAAGCTGTATGTTGCTCCAAATAATTGTTTCAGCTTCTAGAAATTGTAGGGTGATCATGACATGGTCACACTCTATTTTGTTTGCTATGTCTTTGGAGCCAGCAGCAGGGAGTGGGTTCAGTCTGTAAGAGATACCGCTTCACACTTGATGGAACGGCACAGAAATTGTCCTGGAGGAGCTACCCAGCAATTCTGGCTCTGTGAAGGGTGGTGAACTGCTTCAGAAGCTTGCTTTTGCATGTTAGCTTTGGTTACACACAGTGCATGTAACAGGCAAAACTGGACCTGTGTTCTCCAAAGACGTGAGATACTTGGCACGGAGATTGGGAGGTGAGGACAGACCTCCTCCAAATATTCCAGGATAAGAGACCAGAGCATATAATGACTATTGGTGTAAGAGAGAGTGAGCTAAAATTAGGAAGTTAAGTTAGAAATGGTAAAGTTAAGGTTATTAGAAAGTTGACAAATAAAGCTAAACCTTAAAGTAGTAAGGGAATTGAGAGAGATTCCTCCACCCTGAAAATACCTTTAAAAGTGTGTTGAAAGTTAAAATAAATATGCTAGTAATTCAGCATGCATTAAACTGTTTTACTGTGAACAGAGAAAATAACAAATTATAGGGCTTAATAATGTATGTATCGAGGCATGACTTTTCATGATGCATGATCATCTACTCTGCAAGATAGTCCTTATCATTAGGGGATGGTTTCTGCTGACAGTATTTCCAGCTCAAGGCATTAGTATTTCTTTGGGTAGCCATGGGAACAAATAAGAGCTTTCAAACACACTTATAATAAATCTGTAAGTTGAATTTATTGCCTTGCCAAAGGACACCAAAGCATAAGCTTTGACATGTCCTTACATCCATCTTCCTGCGTACAAATCTTGCAGGTTACTAAGAGAATGGTAATTTTTCCAATTTCTTTCCCATAGCGTTATTTGCAATGTATGTACATAATGATTTCAAAAGCTAAGGGTACGTGCGCATCCATGCTAATCTCACGGCAATATCTGTCAATTAATGTCATATAAAATATGTTGGCACAGATAAGTATATACACCTAAGAACCCTTGTCTGCAAGAGTTGATGGAAAAAATCGTAGAAAAAGATGTTTGAATAATGATGCGCCAAATAGAAAACGGCAGTGAACTGTCATCCATAGTCTTTCAGCCAAAGGGATGTGAACTGGTTTTGACAGTGTTCTTTTTCACAGCAGAGGGAAGGCTTAGCTAAAAAAAAAAAGGGTTATGGATAAAAATGTAATTCCCTCACATAGGTAAATGGAATATACATTCAAAAAGAGGAGAGGGACTTCAGCTCTAGATCTCAGCAGGTTATGAGCTAAAGCAGGTTCTTTTGCTGTATGCCTGGTAAAAATAAAACTGAAACACAAACTAATACCAACTAAGGAAATACTATCCTTGATGGATGGATCCAATACACTAACAATCAGTAATCAGCAAATACTTCCAGCTGTACACAGCAGTAACTCTAACCACCTGCAGAGACCACTAAAGTCAGTGGGAGTAGTTCAGTACTCTTGAATAAGAGCTTGAAGGGAACTGATTTTATTTCAGTCTTGTTTGAACTTACCACACCAAGGCTTCTCAGGAATTAGTCCTGGGAGATGAACTGATGAGCTCCTGGCAGGTAACAAACCACGTTGATTTCAAAAACTGTATTGACGGTGCATGTCATGATGGTGAGGTAAATACTGTCTGGGGTATGGTCCTACCCTCAGTGCTGTCAGTTCTTCATCTAAGTTGTCCAGTGTGTCCTGAGCCAAACAGGTCTCTACTCAGGACAGAGTGAGCACATCTTAATACGAAGATATAGTAAATGTGAAACATCAGGTCTCAGTTTTGTTGCTCTAGCAAATTGTTCCCTATCTTGCTGTTCCCCCAGATGATCCCATTGCATTCATGTGCACTCTGGCACAATAATGCTGTACAGGCCCTCTGCTGCACAGAGGTGGTGCTGGAGCTGTTAAATATACATTTTGTCAATTGCTAACGAACTGTATAGAAATAAGTATGGGTAGGTAATACCATTTTGCATTTCCCTATCAAGAACCCAGTGCTCTTTGCTCAAGGAAAATTGCTGCTAGAATTTTTGTGCTGCAGAAAAATTCTGCAGTGTTCAGCCCATGAGGTTTTTATTGTTTCTAAAAGAAGGGGTAACAATGATGTGTACAAATCTCTAGTAATTAAAGATGTGATGTTACTTAATTGTTTTTATGTCTCTACATCTGTTACACATTACACCCAGCTGTGAGCTGTTGTCCGTGCTTATCTGTATGGTTTAAGCAGTTTGAGTTCTCTGATTTGATTCTGCTGATTTGTTGGGTGGTATGGTTGCCACTCTATGACACCTCTTCTGTGAGTCTGGTGGCCAACACTGTACTATTGTGAGTACGTTTTTGTTATTATGTGACTCTGTGAATAAACGAGAGTCTAGGATGTCTTGGTGACAGTTCCACATCTAGCATTAGCATAACGCTTTCCCCATACCAGACCCTGTCTGCAGTAAGTTGCATACTGCAGTAGATGAATTCTCTTCTTCACTGTGTTTGCAGTGACGCAGAAGGGCAGTAATGTGGCCAATGAGGAATTAATGATCTGGTTTATGCTTAGACATCAAAGGCAACTATTTGTTCCCCATCATCAATGTCTAATGAACAGGAGATACAGCAACACTCACGTTGCTGCACAAGCCCCCTTATGAAAAGTGCCTACCCTTTAGCATGGAAGAACTTTGAGCTGACAGGAGGCCAGCTTGTTTCCTTCGTTATTATGTCAATCAGTTACATTACAGAGAGGAGAGTGTGTCAGATACTCACGTCTAAGCAGATTGTCGTCTTAGGTTTTTTTGGTTAAATATGACCCTGCCTCAAATTAACGTGTGAGAACCAGAGAGCTGTAACTGAGTCTGAGTAAGTACTCCCTGCTGCCACCTCCACCCTGTTGCATCAAGCCATTCCCAGGTGATGCATACCAGCAGGAGTTATTTCACTCTGTTGAAGAAAGATAAACCTGGCATGAAAATGATTGCCCCAGACTATCGAAGCATGAACTCAAAACCTGTATTTTATATGCTTCTGCCTCAACAACCACTGATGATGATGATTTTCTGCCTAAACAGAGAACTGAGATCATCTTTCTGCAAGGAGACAAGGAATTTTTGGGCAATAGAAATAAAACTTGCATTTTATATAATAGCTTAGTTATCACTAAAATAGGTTAGATTATGTAGGTGAGTCTCCATGTAATGCTTTATTTGCAAGTATTATCTCCTGCTGCAGATGTAATTGACTGAGTTTATTTACACTATGGCTGCAGTTTTTAGCTTTCCTCAGTTTACAGGATATTGTCATATACTGCAGTTTTTAGTCGTATTTAACTAGATGAAAATTAGGCTGGCTAGGGCTGGTTCATCTGATGTATTTACACGTGCAGTGAAATCAAAACCTGAATTGCCTCCATACAGGTAGCAATAGACTGTTTGGAAGGGAAGATATTTTTGAAGGCAAACAGATGACAAGGTGGTATTATACAAGTTATGCAGGTCTGCTTTATAAGGTTCTTCGGAAGTAGAGATTTGCAAAGCTCTTTCAAGCCTCACTAGCCTATAGTCTTAATTTTGAAGCATATTATCCTTACCAATATGAGAGTAGTGAGCTTGGCTTTTTCTAGTTGTTGAAATTAGGACAAAAAGCCGTTCTTTAAATCCTATGTTTTCTGAAAACTATTTAAATCCATTTTACTTTTAAACTAAAATTTTACAGGCGACAGGTCTGATTTTCATTTCCACATATGCTAGTGTCGAATCAGAGTAGGTCCTCAGGATTTTTCAGTTTGCAGCTTGAGTGGAGACTGATTTAATCACATTTTAGTGGAGAGACCTTTATGAATGCTAGCTTAGTCAAACCAGCCCTTTGAATAGAATTTTTGTCAGTTTAGTTAATGAATGTCCCCCCAATGTACATTTTCAAATGCCAGATCCAGGTCATTTTATCGGTCCGGAATGAAATACGTATTTTGGAATTAGCTCTTAGCACAGGCATTTGTGAAACCAAATATTTACAGAGCTTAAGTCCACTTACCACAATTAATGTGCCCCCTCCTAAGCCTGTCAACTTCAGAGACTTCTGGACGAGGTACTGTGTTGGTGACAGTTGGGGAGGCCAGTTCAGGCCATCAGTCTAACCACGTCAGTACCTGTGCTGCCTACAAAGCCAAAAGATTTTCTTTCTGCCCTGGGCCCAGCCTGTGCTTTCTGTAACCATGACAAGCTGCACAAGCAGCTGTCTTATTCCTCCTTCCTGGAGACTGGCCGATGTCTCCATCTCTTTGTCTAAATATTCAAATATCTGTTGTCTAAATGTCATTGTCAGAAGCTTTAAAGAGCCAACGTCTCTCCCTCATCTCACCCTCATCATCTTTTTCAAATAGCTTCTTGGATTTTTTTTTTAAAAAAATGCTTTTCTTCTGCTAACTGGAAATTCATTACATTCTAATTCCATTTAATTGCACTGTCTTATTCATCGTATTTTAGTAAATGAAATGCATATGTATGTGCATCTGAGGGGTGTCACTTCATTGACTGTGATAGGAAAAAATACCAGAGCCAGATTCCTTCCTAGGTGTCATACTTCCTTACAAACAGTCAGGTTTTAAAAATAAAAAGAAAACTTTTAAATGTCATGGAAATTAAGCACCATTGCAACTCCCCCTACTGATAAATTGCAGCAGCATTTAACAAGACAATGTCTGACTTCTGTGCTGTATTAAAAGGGAAAGGTCATAGTTAGCTGTGTGTATGAAAAACCTGTGTTTTATTCTCTGCGTGCAGCCATTTTAATGTCAAGTCAAAGTTAAAAGGTGGTTCAGTCGTGGGTGAAGTGCTGTTGCAAGTATCAGCCTTGCCAACTGTTTCATTTTTAAATTATTTCTTTCACTTCGCTTCCTGTAATAACAGCGGCTTTCATTTTAGTTTACCCGCACAGGTCACAATCCTTCACCCTAATGAAAAACACCCGAAGAACTTAACTGAACAAAACATGAACACGTAGTAAAAGCTAGCAAGGCTTGTTACTTCTGACTTCATTCTATGCTAGATAGTTCTTATTTCAAAGAAACTGCCTATGGAACGAGTCACAAGTATGTTGCCTCCATCAGATGCAAAGGACGATCTCTTTGATACTCTCTCTGAGAGAAGCTTAAACCAAGCATTCCATGAACCAAATAATTTCTTATAGGCTTGTGACATCTGCTGAAACAATGAAATAATTTTGTTTTTTTTAAAAAGCAGTTATCCCTCAGAGGCATCTGTTGAGCTCGCTCTCTTTCATGAGCATTTTTGTGAAGAGATGCCCTTTTGAAGGACCTTGTCCTTGGATGCTAGGTGAAGGGTAGCAAATGCAAAACAAGCACTGGCATTCTTCAGCTTCCTTACAGTGCCATCAGATGGAGCGGGATGTTCTGCACATGCCAAACCAAATTTTTGTTGAATTAATTCCTCAGCTGCAAAAGGTGTAGTGCCTGCCTCTTAGCTTTTGCAACAGAAAGCCTTTAGCTTCTGCAACATAACCTTAAAAACTACAAAATCTGTATGGTTGCTTGTGAAGAGCTTAATTCTCAATTTTACTAATGTCAAAGCCAAAATTTAGTGCTTAGATGTGTTTTAGGACTGCAAATTAAACAGAAATAAAAAAAAAACAACAACCAAACCACCCATCTGGAGAGATTATATCGTTGCAGTTCCAAATAAGTAATATCTCTCACTGAGCTGAAATACTATGTTGAAAAATCAAGACTTTCTGTTATTCTGCTATATTTTGTTAGCACGGCAACATCATATGGATAATTGTGTTCACCTTGTTAAAATATTTTACAAGTCTTACACTGATTTCCTAATATTTTTCCACCTGAAAAAGGATACTATTGAGTACTTGAATAAGCTTCCCCTTGAGAGTATATCAGCTGGGGAATATTTTCAAGTGAAAGTTCACAATAAATAAAGGGCTTGCAAATTGATAGTAAATGAAATTACTATAAACATTTTTAATGTTTAATTTTGGCCTTATTTTAAAATTAACAGATCAGAACAAGCTTAACTTTAAATACTGAATTGGTATGTAGTTGCAATACCATTCAAAAGGCACTTGCCTACCCTGAGACATATTGATATTCAGATAAACTAGATCCCTCTAGTGAAGGCAGTTACGCATTCGGAGCTGTGTATCGCATCAAATGTTGTAAATATCATGATGCAAGAATTTACTTGATGGTTGTCTTGAGCCATATATCGTTAAGGGAATGATAGATTCATGGGGTAATTCAGATTTGAAGAGAACTCAATAGGTCATTTTATCCAGTCTCCTTCTCAAAGAGCACAACTTAATTATTTTAATTATCATTCTATGATAATTTGAGAATTGACCTAAATCACGAACTAAACTAGACAGACGGTCAAATGTGTTGTCTTGAGATGGGGGCAATGAGACAGAGGATTCGGTTATTATAAGAGGATGCATTTCTGGTGTGTGAGAACAGGATTTCTAGGTTCTGTTACAGAGAGCAAAAGGGCAAAGCATCCAGATCTCAAACAGCACAGGTGTCTATGCATGATGTAAGAGAGAGCTTATTAGTGGGATTCTGTGAACCATGCACTGAAATAAGTGTATTTGGACGTGGCTGATGAACCGTGGCCAGAAGAGGAGGGATTTTAGAACTGACTGCCAGAATTTCCTTTTCACTAAAACTAATACTCAACTCTCTGAAATTACTTCATTGCTGCAAGCTCTTAAATCTTCAGTATAGTTTATTCAGTTCATTTTCTATGTTAGTATGGTATTCTGCAATGTCAAGACTTAGGTCAAAATGCCTGGGAGTTTGGCAATCAGTATGTTTTTTCTGCTTTATCTGAATTCTGTAGAGAATTTTCCAAGGAAAGAGAAAAAGCCAAGGCCCGAGGGGACTTTCAGAAGCTACGTGAAAAACAGCAGCTTGAAGAAGATCTGAAGGGATATTTAGACTGGATTACACAGGCAGAAGACATAGACCCTGAGAATGATGAAGAGGTTGATGAAGAAGGCAAGCGGAACAGTACGTGTTCTTTACTCAGTACTACTTCTGTGTGGGACAGTTTGACTGCTTTTAAGGGTGTTCAACTAGGGTGAATGCAGCCTATCTGATGTTGCGTTCTGATTTTCAGTTTGCAAAAGTATTCATTAGCAGAAAAATCGTGTCCATTAATATATTGATACTTAGTTGTGGAAGGTAATTCCGAATCTTAGAACAAAATTCTGCTCTGAGCTGTCCCTGTACAAATCACCATCTGCACTCAATCACTACAGAGACTTTAAAACTTTGCTTCATTTGTGTTCTGTAAAAAGTTACTGTGTATAAGCTACATGGCACTAAGTATTATTGTATATCAGTCTGTAGGTGCATGCAATAGACAATAATAATAGTAATATAAAAAGTTTTAAAAATATGGCCAAAACTACGGTCAAGAAATAACCTTGTCCTAATAGTGAGGATTTCTTTGAGTTTTGAGGTAGAGAAATGATATTCTGGATTTTTCTTTCTGATATTCAAGAAAACTGTATAAAGGTTTTTTTACTAGATGTATTAACAGGATGTGAAATAAATGAAATTTCATGGGATTTTTGTTTGACTCTAAGAAATATAATTATCACTTGATTAGAAGGTATTTATTCGACAGTAGTGTATAGTGTATTATCGGAAAGGTAATTTACACTGTAGTGGCCCTCTAGTGCTTCTGACCTGAGTCCTAATGCAAAAGAACAAGTTAGTTTCGTGATATTGCAACAACTGTAAAAGTTACAATCAATTTCTCTATGTTAGAAATTTTGAATAACAACCGTATTTTATTGTCATACTTTAGTGGGGGTTATTTTAGCCTCTTAAGCTGTGTTTACGTAGTAGCGGTTAAAATTTCCATGAAAACTTTTAGTGCCGTACATAAATGAGAACATGGATTCAGGATGTGGTTTATGATTTAATACTAAATCTAAGGTGAAAGTCCAAATTTCAATATGTATACTAATGCTAAATAGCACCTTATTATTCATGTGATACTCTGGAAAGTCATGATGTTTATTCATTTAGATACCATTGAGTATATAAGAGAAAATGCATTTACAAGTGGTTTGTCAAAGGCAACTCAGAATATTATTTTCTGTGTTGAAATAATACACCATTACTGTTCTTTTTCTTCTAGTACTGCTAATTTATTATCAACTACTCTTTTAAACTGTAGTATTCTTCAGAAGTAGTAAAATAGTGCAAATTATGTGGTTTGATAGAGGTATCTGTTTTTAAACTTATCTCTGTTATGCATGTAGATAAGTTTTTAAAAATCTTCATAATTTCAAGTTTCAGAATCTTACTAGTCCTTTAGTTCGCATCAAAAGCAGGGTATGAATCTGTGTTACTGACTGGAAGATCAGAAGAATGATTTTGAGGAAGAAAGATGACTTTATGAGAGGCTGGAAAGCAACTTGTGGGTTGATGTTGATGCCAGCATCATCCAGAAGGGAGTAATTTATGTCTACATGAAAATAGCACATACAGAGTTTTTATCTAGAGCAGAGCAAAAAAGCCAAAGAATTCACTGTCCTTGGTGATTGCTACTAATGTTGTGTGGAAGGAATACATAAACTGTGGGTTTGAGTATCAGTATGAAATCCTAAGACTGAGAAGTAAAAGATTGTATGTTTTATGGAGTAAATATGCTTTGTACAGGACAGCTGTGCAGAGTTGTAGGTGATGCCACATTTGCACAGAGCGTTGGACACCCATGCTCTCAGCTATGGTGCTGATGGACTTGGTTTGCAAGTCTGCAGGTGGAATCACAGGAATTTTTTGTCTCCTGCTCAGATTGGATTTTTGCTAATATGCTGCAAAAGAGCCATTTGTTCCAGCACTCCTTGAACAGCTTCTAGGTCATATAGGTCTTTTTTTAAAATCATAGAATCCCAAGAATTACATTTCAGGCGTGCGTATGTATTTTAAGTGGAAACTTGCTGTCAATAGGCAATCTTCTAGCACTTCTCTGGATTTTTGCAGATGTGCTTAAAGGTGTGGCTTGAAATTTAATTTTTAATATCAGGTGCAACAAGGTGCAAAGGAGGAAGGGTTGCTGAACTGTTTCACCTCCTTGCATTCAAGCCATGTTCTGATGCATATCACGTTGTATGGGGAGATATGATGAGAGACAACACAAGTTTTCTATCCAGTTATTCCATGGGAAGCTTTTGGGTTAGGAGCATAGTTATGATAAGGAGCTAACTGTTTGGAAGTCAGGTAAAATTTAGCTAGGTACCACCAGGTTACTCATCTTGAGTAGTAAGTCTAACTATACTGGTGATGCGTGTTTGGAACTGTCTTTAACAAAGAATAAGGTAGGGCTGGGTCCCAAGATAGGCGGAATAATCATTTGCAGGCTTCTAGGCAGCTATGTCCCTACTTTGAATACCTAAATCTCTGGATGATAAAGATTACTGCTGATTTATGATGATGGAAGATCATCATAATGCTCTTCAACGATGTGGAAGAGCTCTGGCTTTAGGATACAGAAGATCTCTTTTCGCTATGGCAGGAAAAGGTACAGATTTCAAAGGGAGTTAAATCAGTGATTAATAGCTGCTTAGATCATCCTTTGAAAATGCAGTTTATGTTCCTGCAACCCCAGCATTTTAAAATTTCTAACCAGAGAAGTCATTATGTCAAGTAACTTATATATGAACCTGATGTAGTTGTACATCTCTGTTGCTGATATTGGGCAGGTGTTCAGTGCTGTTGAATAATGGAATACCTTTTAACTCCCAGAACTGTAAATATGCATTTAGTAGAAGCCGTAAGTCTACATTGTGAACCAACAGCTAGTTACCCTGAAGGCAACAAAAAGCCACCATTGACTTCAAAGCATTGCGAATTTAGCTAAAAATGCACAAATCAGCGAGAGGTGAGGGATTTAGCTCTGATTAGTTGTACTGCCGGTAATTTCAATTTGTTTTGCCTAACGTTCCTTGTGTTGTATATATGGACACACTTTTATTTTTTGCGTTGCAACTGCTGCCATCTACTGTGTAAATGCTGGGATTATGTGTACTTAACACGAAGGGGTTACATTGGCTGACTTAATGGAAGAGAAGAAGAAAAGCAGACTTAGTTGCTTTGACCGTTCTTCCAATAAACATGGTAAAACATGTTCTGATTTGCAGTTGAACTTTCTTTTGTGCCAATACTGCATTTGATGTGTTAGCTTTTGAAAGCACATTTTGTACGTGTTTTCTGTAACAAAGGCGTATATATCTTTAGCATGTAGACACTCATGCATGCGGTTCTGCTCTTTTAAGTGCATGTCTGAAATAGACTGGTGCTGCAGTGCTCTACCTTCCTAAAGCATAGTCTTTAATCTGTTTAGATTTCCACTGGAGTATCTTTGCCACTGTTGTTTTTGAAGTATAGGTTTTCCTTTTGAAAAGTCAGGTAAACCAGATAAAGAAAAAGTGTATTCTAAATTCAGATGTGAAGAAATTAATCAAAGGATTTTACAAGCTTTATAATGGATCACAGTGTAAGCTTCAAACAGTATGTCAATATTTAGTATTTATAATACTTTTAATGTAGAATCTAACAAAAGATAACAATTTTACTGTATCTCCCCTTGTTATTGATGGTTTTGTTTCTGTAATTTGTTTTATTCAATTTCTTTCCCAGCCACAATGGAGATGGAAAGGGTTTTTTTGAGAGTCTGATAATTATTTTCAAATCTGCACTCTTTTAAGATTGACAAACATACTGATTTGCCATAATCACAGTTGTAGTAATTAGGCAATTGAGTTTTAATCCTACCTACAACAAAGTTATTGGAGCAACTGACTTCCTTGCTGTCCTAAGAATCACTGTTGTGGCTCAGACTGAGGCTGACAAATCTGATCCAGTTACTTTAGAGAAAGTAGAATATTACATTAGAAATTGCTAGGGCACAATGGACTAATTTTCTACAAGTAGTGAGTCTGCTTGAAATTATTTGTGTAGCTGTTAAGTAAATTGTCTAATAGCCTGCCCAACTTTACAGACTGGAATAGTTTTTGCATAAAAATTGCTAAAAGACAGTGGTTGCAATTTTACTTTGGATATGTGTTTCAACATAGCCTTTAAACTAGCAGGTCCAAATTCTGATGTCAATCATGAAGCAGCATGGAACTGGCTGGAAACTTAATGTCATCTACCAGCCACAAATGCTGTCTCATTACTAGTACCTGACCTTGCTAGTCAAAAACATTCTCAAGCATGTGGGCACTGAGTTTCATCTGTCTGACAGGGCAGGTATACCTTCTATGAGTAGTATTATTCTGAAGCACAGATTGGTGGCCTAAGTCTACTTCTTTCTGTATTTATGAGATTATTATGCTGATGTGAGTAGCTCAGACTTAGACTGCCACTGGGTTAGAAATCCCACCCTAAATATTTTCCTTTGTATTATCTCTACCTCTATCTCTGTTAAAAGCACCACATCTGTAGAGTATACAACATTTTCAAGATTCATAGTGTCATCTTTCAGGCTAGAAGTAGTTGGTTCAGTGATGCTTCTGTAATGACGAGTGATTATTTCGCTCTCCTTCCACTGCTATGTAACCATTCAACCTTATATTGAGTTTCCGTTGGCTGCCTGTATAAAGAGAGAGTCTATAAAAATGAGTGTTGATAGTATCAACATTGAATCTGCACTATGAAAACAGATACCTCGCTGTGGTATCATAGAATCATAGTCATGGTGAGGGGCCCAAAACTGAACACAATACTCGAGGTGCGGCCTCGCCAGGGCTGAGTACAGGGGGACAATCACTTCCCTGCTCCTGCTGGCCACACTATTCCTGATACAAGCCAGGATGCTGTTGGCCTTCTTGGCCACCTGGGCACAGGCAGCCCCTGCTTAAAATGAATTTACCCTGAGGAGCTTCACAGTCAGAATAGATAGTACCTCCTCTTTCTGATGTGTTTTCTGGGCATACAGCAGACTTAGGAAAATCTGAGATGAATTTACAATGATAATGTCGACTCTTTGGTGAATTTGTTTTATTCTGTTTTCCTGTTTGACTACCTCAAAGATTCGGTGTAAAAGTTTCAGAAAATTCATGTACTGATTTGAGAAAGAATTAGGAGAATTTTTGAGCTCACGGAGTTGGTTGGATGTTGCTCGCAGACAGATGACCATTTTGCAAGGTTGATCTAAAATTTTGCCAGTACATTACCTGTTTTAATAATTGTAAGATTCTCTCTGGTAGCTGTTACAGATTATCTGACTATCTGTGCAGGTCACTCCACTTCTGCAGCTCTTTTTCTTTGACACATTACCAGAAAGCCACCCAAGGTGCATCAGTGTGGAAATGATCAAAAATGCATAGCTGAAGTTGAACCAGATGAAAATATTAATTGTACGCTTCCTAGAGGTGAACATTTCCAACAATAACACATGCCACCACAAATCAATATTTCAAGGTGTAATTTAGACTGCTTCTGGATTCTACAGTGACACTAAATTGTCATATCACAAGATTATGGAAGGTATTTCTTCTGACTCCAGCTGACTAGGACATATCAACGCTGATGGACACTGACTTGTGCTTAGCTGTGCATTAGTTATGTCCTGGAGTGGAGTTTGAAATTCCTGCTCCAAAAATCTGGAAACTGTTTAGAGCGAATAGTGAACATTATAACATGAGAAAAACCATCTATTTTCTTATCCGCAGAAATAACATGTAGTAGTTGATGTATTTGACCTATTTTCTATATACTCAGGAAAGTATTAAGCTGCATGCTACACGGGTTATGTTGCCTAATGCAAGCATTCTTTTGTTTGAAACCAGTTACCGTAATTGAAGAGAGCTGTGACTATCTAGAGATCTAGATAATCTTTCTGGAAGAATGCCAGTAAAATAAGGGCAAAAGGTGAATAAAGAATAGAGAAAATTTGGTATCTTCCTTTGAATACTGGAGTAGCAATTTAAAGTCTCAAAGTTGGCCTTACTGAGATCAGACGATCTTTCCAAAGTTCATCCCGTGTGCTGTACCCAGTGAACACTGCCCTTAAAAAGCTGTGGTCATGAAATTTTCAAGACTTGCCAGGTTGCTTGCATTAGCAAGAGTGGACGTGGTCATGCAGTGCTGTTGCCGTTTGCTTCTGGCTAAAGATTTCATGACTTGCTAGCATTGCCGGAGCTAGACTTCCACATGGTGCCTTTCTTATTACTTCTGTCAAGTTTTTCTTTTGGCATGTAAATTACACTATGTGATAGGGGAGTTTCTAATGTAAATGGAACTGTCTGTGGTTCTTTCTCCTCTGCTGTTTTTGTAACACAGCACCTGCAAGTCACTGATAGACCTAGAACAATAGCCCTGTCTGAAATAGACATTCTGGCTGTATTTAATAATTAGCAGAACCGACATTGGCTTCATTAGGGACTATGGGGTTGTGGGGTTTTTTTGTTTTTTTTTTTCTTTATCCAGTCATGTTCAAAAAGGGCTGGTATTTCTTACTGTGGGTTAATTAATCAAGTCTGGGTAGACCTGAATTAAAATTTTACTACTTTACACTTTTAAAAAAATTATTTGGCATGTATTAAAACAAGTAGCATTTGTGTGACACTGAGTGACACTTTGAGGAACTGGGTTCTAGCTAATGCTTTTAGATGATGGAAAGGTTGATGAATTTGAAACACAAGTGTGAGACACTGGTTGCACATATGTAATACTTGCAAAAGCGGGCCTAGCTCTGTTTTCAGGGCAGCTCTTAATAACCATGTATGAAACAAGATTTCTGCACTCACAATTCCCTGTCACAAGTGTGAAAGTGTCCATCACTGGGTGGCTATAATGCGTTTCCTAACAGCATGCAAGTCACCCAGCACGAGACAACCATGTCACTTCTTTACCCACAGGGATATTCCTTGCATGTATTGCAAAAGAAGACCCTGGCATTTTTAAATAAAAGCTGTTAGTTCTGAAGATCTGAGACTGTCTGAAATAGTTTTGTAAACTTTTTTTTTCCTTAAATGGTTTGACATTTTAATACTTGAATTTGGATATCAGCAAGATTGTTTGCGTTACTTCTGAGTGAAATTCTTTTTGAACTCTGTGACTTTAAGCTGTCAAGTTCACACAAGACTAGCAGTATTCATTTTTAAAAAGTGATTTTATAAAGAGAAGCATGATATTAGAATTGAGGCACTTGCAGGTGCTAACCAGGGATTTTTCATATGTAGAGCAGTTACAGTAATATTTTAAAAGAATCATCAAAACAGAAGAACCTTGTGAAAGGAGGTTTTGCCGTGCTTACTGCCTGAAGTGCCTTGTTTATTGAAACACCTGCATGGACATTTTGGATCTTTCTTTGTTATACCAGCTCTGTGTTTAACATTTCATGTAATGGTGACTTACATTTATGGGGACAGATTCTCAGCTGTTGCAAATCTTAGCTGAGCATCTAGCCTGCATAGACCTGTCAACCTCTCAACTTGGATTGAATTGATGGGCATGGAAACCAAACTGCCATTTACCATGTCTGTGTATCTCTCTGTCAGTGTTGTGGCAATACAGAGGCTGTGCAGAGAAATTGTTACTAACATTTTTCATTTTAGACCTGGTCTGTAGACAAATCAGAAAATTCGAGGCCTGATTGTTGAGTCTCACTTATACTAAAATGTGTGTCAGCAAGTCTGCTTTAAGCCTCCTTTAGGCTACCCAAATATCGAGACATCCCTAACAGAAATAGGCATTCTGCCTTCAGTACTGTTAGTCCACAGACCTTGGCTTAAACCCTCCACAACAAAACAAACAAAAAAGCCAAACAAGCAATCCATCAAAACAGCAGAGGGTACACCCCACAATACCTTTAAGATACTGTTTTTCTTTTGTTCTTGCTGTTCTACAGTAATTTCCACCTCTCTAATTTTTTTTCCTACTTTATATGGTATTTCTACTGCATAGGCCAGCAACATTAATTTTGCACTTTTCTTGTTCCTGAGGTTTTCCTTTCATGCTTCCTTTGCAGACATGAAAGTAGTATTCTTCCCTAGGAAGTCCTGAGGACTTTGGCTGCTCATCATTTCCTAACACCTTTTGACATATGTTGTCCTCCCTCTATATCTCAGTTGATTTGAAAATAAATGGTGATGACCAACATGGAAATTAGTTTTGTCTGAAAAAACATTAGCTGGAATTGCTAATGATTCAGAAATGATCCACTATATGTACAGTAATTCACTGTGTAACAAATGTAATAATTCACTTTTTCTTAGTCGTAATTTTCATCATTCTTTATCCATTCTGCCATTCCCAGTGCTCCTTCCTGTCTGCTCGTATAGTATTTGCAGGCACAATTGCTTTCTAGCGTCTTGTCTTGATAATTCCTAATGGAAGTAAAAGCATAGACTGATCGCTATGATCAGTGTGGTAGTTCCTGTTTTCAGAACTTTGATGGCATTTCTTGGAATTAGTGAGCACGTTAACAACACTTAAACTGAAAAGCACCTCCAAAGCGTTAACAGAACACTTCTTAAAATGAAAGGTCACAAAATCTAGCTCAGATTTATTTCTTTACTAGGGGTAGCATGCTCTTTGTTACAAAACTCCTCTACATTGTATTCTGCAGTGCATTTTCAACAGCTGAATCATTAAAAAGAAATGAAAAAAAAGCTGTCATATGTTCTGGAATTCTGTGTACTTTCTTTTATTGTAAGAGGAGGCCTGGTGAAGTGTTGAACTTCATCTGCTATTCCTCAGATCTTCTCATTAGATCTGCAAAAAGTAGAGGCATGCTTGCAATAGAACAGGAGATCGCATTCTGTGTAATGTCTTGCTTGAGTATCAATCTAAAGCAATTTCTGTCTCCTAACAGCAAGCATGCCCACCAGTGAAACTGAATCTGTGAACACAGAGAATGTGAGTGGAGAAGGAGAGAACCCAGCTTGCTGTGGGAGTTTGTGGTGAGTACACGGACTGTTTTGAAGTACCCACCTTCATCATCTCAAAATTTAAAACAATCTTTCTTTCCCCATTTTTTATTTAAGCAAAAAAGTTTTGTATGACACTTGGAGTTTTTTACCTTTCAGTAGTTTAATATTGGACCAATACAGCGTTAATACAGCATTAAAGCGCTCCTAAAATTCTCAAAAGATGTAAACCAATTCAACTAAACTTCCAGTGGAATCATTGTTTTCTGACAGCTTCTATAAAAGATAATTATTGTCGACAATAATAATAAAAGAACGGAAGTCCCCTGTGATATGTAAAAAGAAACATTTTCTGTTAATTTGTGCATGATCTGGAGAATATGTATTTATTAGGCAATAACTGAATGTATGGGAGTATCTTTATATCCCATAGTGTTCACTATTTATTTGCTCAGATTTTCATGACTTCCAAGCAGCTTCTACATGAGCAGTTTATTCACTTGGTTTTAAAGGAGTTGTCACTTAGAAAATTTGTAATGCTTTAGGAATGCTATTTCAGAAAATAATAACAGGCAATAGAATTTCAGCATTCATGATGCATTTTGTTAAAAGCTTATTTTTATGTATATGTAATTGCAGTGTACAGATTTGTAAAATTCTAAAAAGAATGAATTTATATTAATTTTTTCCACATTCCTAAAAATGTGTTTTTCTTTTCTTCTAGTCAAACCATCTCAAAATCCAAATTCAGGTCAGTATTTTCCTCTGTCTTCATCCCTTTTTTCCTTGTGATTATTTACACGTCATGATGATCTCATATGATTATTCTTTATTTACTGTACTTTAAATTGTACTCCGTGAACATTCTTCCTAACAGTTACTGGTGAATATAAAAGTAAAGTATCCATGAACACTCTTGGAAATCAAACTCCCTGATTTGCTTTGATATTTGTGGCTGTCATTTCACTTACTAGGAGCACTTGGGAATATGAGCATTGGAGAAGAGAAGCGTTATAAGCAAAATTAAGAATTAATAGTCCTGATACTGTAGACACTGGATGTGCTGGTACAAACCCAATAGATTTCTTTATTTTCCAGTCTTATAGGACACACATTTAGTAACGGGAAAGGATAATTGTGAACACAGAAGAGATACTTTTTGTTTAAAAAGGTTAGGTTATTCCATGAAGAAAAAAAACCCAACCAAACAAAAAAACCCTGTGTGATTTAAGGTAACCAAGCAATAGACTTAGTGAATCATGAAGGGGAAAGACACTCCTACAGTTGCAGACAACCCACAGAATAAATATTTTTCACAGAAATCTTCAGTAAAAAAAAAAGGGGACAATCAAGATGATTTGGCAACATCTGGAATCATTCCAATTTCTTAACCCTGGTAGAACTGAACTCAGTGTTGGATGTATAGTAAGTAATTCGTTGGTAACAGCAGTGTATTCTCCTTGCAGCAATGAAGGGGAATAGCATACCCAGGTTTATTCTACTAGCCTTACTAGCTCTAGTGACCTACCAGTGCTGACCAGTTGCAAGCGGTTGGAGTGGACTGGTGTTCCTTCTGAACTCTTTTTTTTTGAAGAGCTCCCAGGCACCAATTAACTGGTGCTTTTTTACACTGAGAGGTTTTTTTTTTTCATGTGACACAATGATCAAGCTTTACTTTGTCATCCCTTTCAGCCAGCACACTGGTGGCAGCATATAAATGTGCCTCACTCTGCTGAAGACTGTGACCAAGGGACATCTGGCCACTTAGGATGGTAGTGAATACACAACTAACTTTTTAGAAGTTTCATCATTAATTATAAAAACCTGTATCATTTCTTGTATGCCTTCTACTACAGAAACTGGCCTTAGCTACACAAACTGAATGGACCAGTTATGTCTATGTGGACCTTTAAGCTTAATTCTTCATGAGAATTGAGAGATGAGACCGCTTTTAGCTTAATAAAAAGAAGCAATTCTGTGTGCTAAAGGTCTGTGATTTCTCTTGCCATTGCTTCCAGTTACCATAACATTAGAACAAATGGAACAATTTGTTTAGTATTTCATTAGCTGAGAATCCCAAACAAGCATCATTATTTTGAATCATGAGATTGTCTCCAATCAACCTTATAGCATACTGTTTATTGCTATGAAGCCTACTCATGCTGGTTTTAAAGCAGAAGCTTGAATATGAAGTGGTTACATGAAACTTCAAATGCCAGGCAATGCAATAGACTGCCGTTATACTACGTCCTCCAAATTTGGTCTGTTTGTACAGTGAGGACTCACAGAAGCACTACAGGGAAAGAAAAGTAATACTTGTGTTCTGAACCATGCCCGTTATTCATATTTTAAGGAAAAAGAGAACTCCAGAAGCTCTGTTAAATGAAAGCTGCTACATCATCTTTGAGAAAGGAAAGCTTCTCCCCAAACCTGATGTTTTTAATAGTCCAAGCAGTGATTAAGAAACAGGCAGTGCTGTCCATCTCTACAAGCAATATTCGTAATCAACACATACATTTGAAAGGAAACTTACTTTGGTGACTTTGTGGCTTGCAAATATCTCTAGCTATCTAGATTCTGCCACTGTTCTAAATGTCTTTTACATGAGCTCTTTGATCAGAATCTCTTCCTGTGGCATTAAAAAACAGAAATTCATTTGTATGTGTATTGCTGTATCTATTCAGAGAAGTTGTGGCAATCTGCAATGGGATGCTGGTGTGTCTCACTTGGAAGTGCTGCAGGGGTCTGCAGCTACTTCAGGTCTTCAGTCATACTTTCAGCTGAATTTGGTAATGGGAATTCCCCCTTCAACTTTCACATCTTTACTTGTAGCCTTGGAGAAAGACTTAATTTAATGAATTTAATGAATGATGTGAGGAATGGTTTTGAGGCAACGGAGGTCAAATTTATAGCTGTACCATTGTCTTCCGAAGAGATGTGGCTTGCACCATGTCCCAGATCCCTAAAAAGAGCTGACAAACTTCTATTATCAGAGAGAAAAAGCGCTTGGAAAGCTGCTGGCTTTGCAGTGCCACTAAGAACGGAGTGTATCTGCTCTTCTGTCTCTAAGGTTCTGCAGACTCACAGTTCTCATCCCATTGCTTCTGGATACCTAATATCTCATAATTGTAAAATCCATTTTTCTGATACAGAGAAGAATGTAGTTTCGGTGGTTTTCATTGGAATCACTAGTTTCTAAAAAGCTCTACCTAAAATACAGAAACTCTCAGTTCTGCAGCAAAGCCCAAGATTATGTCTTTGTCAGGTGTGTCCTAGCACACTCTAAGCCAAATACTAAGTCTCACTCTTCTGGCCTGATCCTCACTCCAGCTCAGGGAGTGTTATTGTGCAATGGCAGTACACTGCGTTTTAGGGCAAAGTAAATCAGGAGGTAGCTTATCAAGGATATTGGGTTGAGCATAAACGTCTTTGCCTTTGGATCAGAACAGAAAATGCTTTTTGTTGCAAGCTAGCCTACCTGCTGTACCACAGGTGAAAACAGAAGCTAATCCTTGGAAATATGTTTATATACAGCCAGATGGGTACTTAGTCAAGCAAATTATGTCCTTGCAAGATACAGCCGTTATCTGGCAGTTTATTAAAGGAAGTTTATTAACCACACGTTATGCAAGGTTATATATGGGTAAATATGATCTGACCTGCATATTTGTTATTTTCCAGGTGGAACTGGAAATATTTTGATGCTAGAACAATTTTTTTTTCCCTTCTTACATGGAGGTGACAGAGCTATGATTAGAGTAGGATGGAGATCTGTTAATTAAATAGGTTTGTGCATGTTGCCCTCTGTGAAGATCCCTTTTTAAAGAATTTTCACTGTAGAGTGAAAATAATGTAACCTGTTTTCGTATTTTATATAGCCACAGGTTTTCCTGGCACAACAGGCCATCTACTTCAGCCTGTTACGTACTGTTTATTTCTTTACTTATACTAATCTAATGAAGGTAGACAATTACTCCTATTCTCCTTTATGAATTTTTGCTTTGTTTTCCTAGGTTTTTTACATATGTTTATATTACTTATATACTGCTACACGTGAGTGCCGTTGCATACCCTTTGACAGCATTTTCATACATGTACCACTTAGCTATACTGTGTTGTCACCATTTCCACAGACCTTTTGGGAAGCCGCACTGACTGCAGAGAGCTATGAGTTACACATTTTGAAAGTACTTTTGGCTCCTATGATTAGAGATATCCAAACAATATTATCCTTGTCTCATTAACTTCAATGATAGAATGTTTTGTAAGCATAAAAAAGGCTCTTTTACTTAGGGAGTGACCCACCCTGATGATGGCCATGGACATAGCACTGTTTAGCAGGAGACTGGCAGGATATGAATGTTCTTGACTAGCGGGTTGATTTAGCTCAGGACAGAATATTTTTTCCTTTATATGGTTAGAATACTGCAAAGTCTTGAAACATCTTTGTACTGATATCTGAAACCAGTATTAATTTCTGTTACTACAAGAACAAATTTAAGGTGCATAAGAAAAACTCAGTTAATACTTGAATGCAGTGCCAAGCTCAGTTACTTTTATGGTGGTGTTATTGCATATTGGTTCTATTTTTTAAGGCAGATTTAAAGCATTTCTTATTTTATACCACACAATACCTGCTAATTCAGATACTAAAAGTATTAAGAAATTCATCTAGTTATTTGTAACAATTTTGAAAAGCCATAGTTCCCTGTTTCAGTACTGCCAGAAGGGGTGCAGTGCCCTTCCCCTGTCTCAGCCACTCATTCTTCCTGCTCTTTCTGTGATGTAGCAATGCAGCAAATTGGGTCAGACAACTGACCAGCCAAAATCAACCCAGAAAGACTGTTCTTCACCAGTCAATTCTCAGGTCTGGCTCACTTCATTAGGACTAGTTTTGGCAAAAGGGAAAGGAGAGGCCAGAACGAGGAGAGCACACTACCCCTTTCCATCACAACACATTTGTGCTAGACTGGCTTGTTAGTGAAACTATAGAGAAAGAGGCTTGTACATGCACTCTCTTCTCAGTTCTTCACTATTTTAAGGCTAGGTCAAGCTTCCGCTAGAGTCTGTGCCTGCTCTGTCCCTTGAATTTTGTATGAAGCAGTTGTCAGTTCCTGAAATTTATTATTTGAGTCCACAGCTGTAGTTCTGGGTGTGTGAATTTTGTATGCCATTCTTTTAGGTAATATCAAGTACTTCCTAATCCTCCTCTTATGACCCAGCAATGTATTTTCTTCCTGTTTCACAAATGGAAGTGCAAACCTGGCAGACTAACTGGTTTACTGAAGTTCCCAGAAGCGAAGCAGAGAAATCTAGTTTTATGAGTCCGAAGCTAAGCTAATGCCCTCACTAGTGAATCCAACCCATACCTAGATAAGGCCTGATTACTTGTCCTTGATTGTCACTCTTACTCATTTCACAAACATTTGCCCACTGACACAATTTCAAGGCACATCAGTAGAAATCTCTAGGAGTCACTGACTGATATGGAACATTATAAGGTAGATTTCTAAAAGTTGACCTCAGAGTTCCTGGTTTGTTTAATCCTGCCAGAATCACACCTGTGGCTTGACTCAAAGCCTACATTTTCAGACTAAATGTAATTTGAATTCTAAGTTGCTTCATTGGCTTTTCTTCACTGCTACTAAGTGCATGGGGCCCGGGAAGACAGATATGTCTTGTTAATCAATGAAATGTTAAATGCAGCTTAATCTGATTATGTCACAGGCAATTAGTGTCTCCAAAAGTTGTGGTTTACATTTAAAAATCTATAATGAAATCTAAAAAAGGAGTAACAAATTAGCACTCCCTAATCTGCAGTTGGTAATAACTGACACAACTATCTGAAGTATTGTGCACGTTTATGAAAACACACCTGCTCACACGTACATACTTGCACTGTGTTTTCTACACGGAAGAAAACCACCTTAAGTTCATATGTGTTTTTTTGTAAAATAATAAAGTTGGTTTTATTTGAACTTTCAGTCGACGCTGGCGTCGCTGGAATCGATTTAATCGAAGAAAATGTCGAGCTGCAGTAAAATCTGTCACGTTTTATTGGCTTGTTATTGTCTTGGTCTTTCTGAACACATTAACTATCTCATCGGAGCATTATAATCAACCTGACTGGCTCACCCAGATCCAAGGTACAATCAAAAACTATTTCTCCTGTTTTTGACTATGGATACTTGCCTTCTATCAGTGGCTACTTTTGTACTTTTCCATTTTGCTGCTGTTTGCTGTCCTGAAGGATATGCAGCCCAGCCAAAGGGAGATAGAAAAAAAGACGGTGTATTTGATTTCCACATCTGTAACACAGTTTAATGACATACCAGCAAAAAACTGACAATAATAAACTGTAAATACCTGTACTTTTACTGTTAAACCATGCTTGAAAGATGAGGAAGGAAATGGTAACTGGCACAGCAGAACATGCTGTCGGCTGTGGACTCAAGTTGTGTGTTGAGTAGCCATGAACTGCACAATGGATTGGAAAGATGAATAGTTTATAAGGTGGCAGGAAGCTTTACACCCTTGTGTAACTTTTGCCACTTAGGCGTCATATACAGTCCAACATAAAAAAACAGTACTTTTTTCTGAAGCAAAAAGCTGCAAACTAGTATGGAAAGTATGATACTAATGTTAAAATAAAAATGGGATCTATGAGACAATTCAGGAATGTCTTTTTTTTTTTAATATTTTGTTCCAGATATCGCAAATAAAGTTCTTCTGGCTTTATTCACCTGTGAAATGTTAGTAAAGATGTACAGCTTGGGCCTGCAGGCTTATTTTGTTTCTCTTTTTAACCGCTTTGATTGCTTCGTTGTTTGTGGTGGCATTGTTGAAACCATTTTGGTGGAGTTGGAAATTATGTCACCCCTTGGAATTTCAGTGTTTCGCTGTGTTCGTCTCCTGCGTATTTTTAAAGTAACAAGGTAAGATTAACTAATACTGCTAACTATAGGGATAGCTGAAGGGTGATCAGCAATTCTTTTTGTAATACTTCATCATGCGCTGCTCTTTTACTGTTTTGTTTGGGGTTTTTTTGGTGTGTGTTAACACACGCATTTTAATTTATAGGCACTGGGCATCCCTGAGCAACTTGGTAGCATCCTTGTTAAACTCAATGAAGTCCATTGCTTCACTGTTGCTTCTGCTTTTCCTCTTCATCATAATCTTCTCGTTGCTTGGAATGCAGCTGTTTGGAGGCAAATTTAATTTTGATGAAACTCAAACAAAACGGAGCACCTTCGATAATTTTCCACAAGCTCTTTTAACTGTATTCCAGGTAACTTTCTTTCATCCCGTATGAAACATTTTACCTTTGATCAACAAAACTGTTTAAGTGATCATGTTGCCTGAAAATAAAATCATGAATACTATTTATTCAGTTTACTTTAAGTAGCATTCTGCTCATTAAATTCAGTACTCTGGTAACTCTGCACCATTTGTACCATTTGTTTCATGTCTTATTTGATCTATCTATGCAACATATCCGTCATACTACTTCACAAAATTAAATCTCCTTTGTCCTTCAAATACATGACTAGAAAAAGGGGTAGAATGTTACTTTTATTTTAATCAAATTGTTTTCTGTAACTTCATTAGCTATATAGAAGTTCAGCTATTCCCAAAGAGGAAAAAATGAGAAGCATTTTAAGAGAGCATATTTGCATATGGGTCATACCAATTTACTATAAAAATAAGTAGGATTTTTTTTTTAAGAAGTACTCAAGTTTATTAAAATTTTAAAGCCACTTTTCTGTTATTTGGAAAAGATAGGGCCCTGCTTACAGGTTACTTTCCACTATTTTGTGATTTTTTTTTTTTTTAGTATTTTGCAATTTGCATACTGGAATTAGGCTAATTGGTTTCATCTTTGTAGCCATTTTCACATTCAGCTTTGCACATTACCACAATGTTTGGTTTCAGACATTGTAGGTAAGTGTTTAAAACTCACCCTGCAGGACTCAACTTCGTGTCAACCTCCTTTCTCTTTGGTAGAAGTTTCATCTGATGGCTGATCAGAGCAAGCAAAAAAATATTTCTCTGTAATTTTAACATAAAGAAATCTTAATGATAAATTTCCTTAAAAGTGTCCATATTTGACCTGATGTTGCCCCTTTAAAAAAAATTAAGGCCGTACTTTCCAACTCTGCAGAGTTGCATTTTATTCAGGTTTTAGGCTGCCTCATTTTCAAAGGAATAAGACTTCCTTCAGTTTCAAAATACACTCACAGGATCAACCAACCTGTTTGAGTGTTCAACAGCTATGAAAATCAGCTTGATAAGTTTAGCTCTCCACAAATGAATTTCAGAAATTGTCATGCATGTAATTTTCTTGAACAACCACTTTGTTACTTGGAATGAGAGTCAGAATTGCATATTTTCTCATGACAGAACGGATAATTTTTAAGTTACTTAGAAATATATAAAGTACTCCTATAACCTGCATTGTAATACTCAGAAATTTTGTTGTAGTTCAGAAAAAGTGGAGTTGCCTAATTGTAAACTATACTTCAAACTTGTCAATAGATTTCTGTAAAATTCTTTTAGACTTTGGTGAAATTATGTGAAACAATAGCCAGTAAGAAATCCATGTAATTCTCCCACAGCATTGAGCTCTGTTCAGTTTAAATAGCTGCCACTTCAGAAGCTATAGCAGTAGTATATGTGTGTGGTATGTATATTATATGATTCATGGTAAGGCAGCCAATCCCTCTTAAAACAAATTGGGTGGACCAATTTGCAGGACTATCAAATGACATAGATTAGAAAAGAGTTGTGGCCACTATTTCAAGAAAGGAGAACATTAAGGCATGTACTAACTTGGTTTTCGAGAGTGAAGAACATTTGTGGGCATTACTGTGTACGTGGCATTACTGAAAATCAGAACTTTTGCATGCCAAAATCAGTAAAATTATAGGCTTCTATATTATTATTTTTGCCTTTGAAGTTCAGTGATGTAAGTGTGTAGCATAGAATAAAAGCTAGTAGAGTTAAACTCAAGATTTCAGGAGATGCTTATTTAAATGGAAATTTTAAAATGATGCATGAAAAGATTATGGTATTGCTTTATGTATACAGAAGGTTAGCCTTATTGTGTATTATTGCTCAGAGGAAACATATTTCTCTATTGCTCTTTTTGATGCTGAGTTACCAATAATCTGTCTGCTTCTTAGATTCTAACAGGTGAAGACTGGAATGCTGTTATGTATGATGGCATAATGGCATATGGGGGCCCATCATCATCAGGCATGATAGTCTGTATATATTTCATTATCCTCTTCATCTGTGGTAACTGTATCCTTTGCACTCGCTGGAACCATCTCC
Organism: Psophia crepitans; assembly: GCA_013399095.1. Lineage (NCBI taxonomy): Eukaryota > Metazoa > Chordata > Aves > Gruiformes > Psophiidae > Psophia > Psophia crepitans. The sequence goes on along the minus strand of VWZZ01003776.1, from coordinate 1,055,027 downwards.
GAATGGGGTTATGTGCCAGGGACATATGCGAAATTTTTCTAGGAGGAAGTAAATTGCAGTGGATGTGCAAGCACTTTCTGCGTGTGCTAAGTCCTTTAAACAGACTGTTTTCTGTACACCCGTTCCCTAATGAATGAGACTCCAGGGATCTCCGAGTCCATCTGCAGCCCCCACAATGGCAGAAACCAGAGGATTTTTCATTCAGTGGGAAAACAGCCTCATTCTACCTGCTTGTCTCTGTTTGACATCTCTCCCTCTGAAAATGCACGGATGTAGTCTGATGTCCGTGGCAGTAATTTCCCGTTCATCCTTTTGACACTTGATATAGCCCTGCTATTTCTGACACACACTGACAGTGGAGCCAGTGATTCAGCGTACGTTGCAAGGACCAGATGAGCGAAATCTGCGCGATGAACTGTTGCGTCAGTTAGGATTAAGTCTTCTGAAGCATTCAGTGTAGTGGAAATACTTCCTTGGCCCCATGTAGCAACAGAAACTAGTGCCATTCTCAGAAGGTCTTAAAAGGTCAGGAGGTGAAAAAGTGCAAAACCATTCTATATTCTGTGTTATGCGGTACTTCTATCAGTATTTGTACTTAACTGATATGGAAGTACAGCGTTTGATATAGATTGTTGTAGACACAGAAGATAGTGCATTGTAAAAATGAATTTTTCAAAATGTCTGAACAGTCTTTGCTGTTAATGGATAATGTTTCGTATTTGAAACTTGCTCAGGCTAGCATGAAGTTGAATTTCATTTATTTAAAAAAATACATCAAGCATTCTTTATTTTAAAATCAGCAACCCTAATGGATCTCTGCTCATTTTACACCCAGTATTAATCTAGTCCATTAGATGAGTGTTACTTGCACTGCACTCCAGCATCACAAGTCTCTATGCTGTAGGTTGGGAACGTGCGTTTTATGCCTCTCACATTGTCAGTGTTTATGCTGATAATAAACCAAACGAGTATGGTAAGGCATAATGTCCTTAAAATGATTTGAAATAGATATCTTGCTAAATGTCTTCTTGGCCATTGCTGTGGATAACTTGGCAGATGCTGAAAGTCTAAATACAGCTCAGAAAGAGGAAGCTGAAGAAAAGGAAAGGAAGAAGAATGCGAGGTAAAATAGCACGGGCCTGTTGAATAAGCAGGAGACGGGAGGAGGAGGGTACTGTATTCTTTCGTAAGGATTTTCTCTACTTTTAAATAAATGTTTTTATCATCTTCAAAATTTATTGGACTAAGGAAAACAATGAGAGTTTACCTAGACGTTAAAATAAGATGCAATGAGTATGATTTTAGATAAAAGTTGGGTAGTAAATGGGAAAATGGGGTGAATTAAGGACGTAACGATAAGCCAACTGATATTTAAATATTGCAATGGTAGGATTTATTGCACAATTAGAACAAGAATGTATCTGTGTTGCCAGTGCACAACTCCCTCTGGAAACAGTTCTCTAAGCCTTATATAGACAAGAAGAAAACCTCCCTTTGAAATCCCTGCAGGCCTATTGAAGTCAGTGCAAATTGTTTGTGTGAGTCCAAGGGCACAGTTTATCCCTTTAGAAAGGAGTAATAATCATGCATTGAATTTTTTAGGGATTAGCTTCTGGAATTATATTCAAAATTAAAGTCTTTTAAATGGATCGTTGCATGCAAATGCAATAGATTTTATTGCTCTGATACTTGCAGCTGTGTAAATCATTTAAAATATTTTACTGTATGATTTTAGGTATGTTCTCTTAACTTTTCATAGAATAGGTATGGCTCACTTAGTCTTCCGTCTTTATGTGACATGCTTTGTAATTGTTATTGTATTGTTTCGTAGAAAAGAGAGTCTGGAAAATAAAAAAAGTGAGAAGCCAGAAGGTGACCAAAAGAAGCCCAAGGATAGTAAGGTGTTTATTCTAAAAATTGTGCCATTTCTAAGAAGCAGTTTTACTAATTTTGCTAGGGAGTACTTTGCAAGATTAGTGTGCATTGTACGATTTCTTCTATGAATCTATCATACCTACTTTTTTTTTTCCCAGGCCAAGGAAACTTAGTTCTGATGCTTTGCATCCTCAAAGAATCTCTCAATCCAGAAAATCCTCTGGTTTCAGGATATTCTGAGAAGGGAAGCTCTTGGAGCATGAAATAGTTAATGTTAGAAAAATTAAAAAATTGATGATATTTTAGGATGCCTGCTAGGTATTTTACCTGATAAATGAAATGGAAGAGATTAGTGAATGATAAACTCTTAGAATGGTCAAACGTTCTTCGTAATTTTTAACAAAGCCTGTTGGTTATATTCTCATTGTGATCAACATTAACCAGAAGAATATGGATACTATAGAAAAATCATCTCTTAAAAATATGTATTAAACTGTCAGGTCTCCTCTGTTCTCAGAGGAGTTACCCTGTTTCAGAAAACAGACTAAGCACAGGGATCACTTCCTTGACTTCAGAGGCTTATTTGATTTGCCTTCTGTTTAACTTTATACTTCAATCTATATTTAAATTTATTTTTCTTCTTGTGCATCCCTTTCATTGCTGTAGGTGACAATTGCTGAATATGGAGAAGGAGAGGATGAAGATAAAGATCCCTATCCACCCTGTGATGTACCAGGTATGTGAAAACCAGCCAGAAGACAAACACGTTTAAGTTTGTTAAAAGATCCTAAACTTGCTCTTGCTGAACACTGAATCAATTCCTTTGAAGTCAGTGAAGTTGTGCTCCATTATCAGTGGATAAGGGGACCTGTAAGCTGGTAAGTATTATCTTTTTCTGCAGCTTCCTAGACAGTACAAACAGCATATGACAGTTAATACTGTGAGCCTGAAGACTGCTGTGGTAATACTATCTGGATGTGAGAGCAAATTCTACACTTCTCTGAAACATATGGCAAAAAAGGACATTCCAGGACTCATGCTGTTTGGTCAATTTTGTCTTAGCTTCTTCCAGTCCAGTGATCATACTTATTTAAAAATCAGTTCTGTCTGATTGTTTGGATGCCTGTTACAGAAGTCTGCCCTACCTTCTCAGTGCTCAGCCAGCACACAGAGCTCAGCACCCCTGCTGCACAGCTCAGGACTGATGGTCAGGGTGGAGCTCCAGAGCCCATGTGCAGGGCATGTGAGTGGAGTTCCTGGGCAAGGCTGGTCAGGGCCAGTAAAGCCTATTAGTGCACTCAGGGCACTTATGCATGCAACCATATATGCACCTAAACGTGTATAAGCTCGTGAGAACTATATTGATGTTTGTATATTGATTGATAGATTTTAAAGCCATGCTATGAATATATATTTCCTATAAGCGGTAATACATTTTAATACAAACCATGCTTTTATATTGTTACGAAAAAAAATCAATGTTTTTTCATTTTATAGTAAAAGTGTTTAATTTAAAGTAGGTGAAGATGAAGAAGATGAGGAGGATGAACCAGAGGTACCAGCAGGCCCACGTCCCCGTAGAATATCAGAACTAAACATGAAGGAGAAGATAACGCCAATCCCTGAAGGGAGTGCCTTCTTCATCTTCAGCAGCACCAACCCGTAAATATGATTTTTAAAAGTACTGTTTAGTCAAAGTTTAGCCATCAAGGTGTAGCAGTGAAGGAACAGGCCTCCTTTCAGTGCAGCTGGGAATAGAAGTCCAGTATGTTCAACAGGAGAGAGATTGACTTCTCTCCTAGTTTTCTGAATGACTTGGTAAATTAAAAGAATTTTATAAATGTATTAATTTAATTCCCACCTTTGTGGAGCAATACAGGTGAGGAAGGAGAAGAGAGAGAGGAAAGAGAGAAAAGAAGGAGAAAGGATGTATAAATTCCTCTTGCAGGAGCAGCATTTTACCAGATTACAGCAGACACTGAAGATAAAGACAAATTATTTAATAAATCAACAACAATAATAGTTGGATTTTGGAGGGAATTGGAATCTTTCACTGCTCAGTCCAGAGCATTTGAAGTTCTACATGGATAAAGAAAGCAAGCTTCTGTTGTCAGTAAAAGTCATTAGTGATTGTTGAATGGAAGTGAACAAGTGAACTAAATCCAGTTCCTACAGACTTAATGTAGTTGTTACATTTGTATATAGCAATTACATGAACAGTCTTAGAAGGGAGCTGAAGAGTTATTTGGCATGGGAGAATGCTAGAGATCATCACAATTAAGTTTAAAAGGTGGTGTGATGGTCAGGATACAATGTTTTGAGCATGTGTCTTATTGCATGGGCTGTCTAAAGCTCTTCAGAATTTTCGAACAAACTGGAAAGAGAGCTATTTAAACTAATAATTTTAAGAACACAAATGCTGAATGCAAAACCATTACATTTGTTCAATTGTCAAATTGCTTTTGGCCTCAACTAATGCTACATATTCTCAGGCCAAAATGGCCATCTTACTTAACTAAGATATTCTGTACTCAAATAATCTACTTAATAACAGAACAAATTTTACCCAAGGACCTTCTCATTCTTCAGCAAAATTTAGACAAGTTCAGTTTTAGTTTGTTATGAACTTGATCCTGCCTTTTTGCCAATTTAATCCTGGACCTCCTCTACCAAGGTGTTCTATGGCATGTGTAACAGCCTCAGGCTCAGTGACTCTAAGCTTATGTATGGTTCCACTTCGTGTTATGTGGCTGAAACTTAGCAGCTCTGTGATCTTCAACACCCACTTGTCCTCTAATTCTGTAAGAAAATCTTCACAGGAGATTCTGATTTGGGTTGAGTCTCTAAGTAGCACAATGAGATCTGCAGACTAAGCCGTATCTCACCAGATGAGTATTTAATAAGAATCAAATCAAACTGGGGATCTGAAATGACTTATCTAGTGCTGGTCCTTTTGACATTGGCCTCTGTATGTGCACAGTGGTACAAACGCAGGAACTGGTAGTGGCATTCATAACCCCTTGAAAACCAATAGGAGCTCAGAAATACTTTCTGATTCCTTTGATAAGTGCATCTTCACTACAGGTGATTGGATTTTGAATTTATTTACATTTTTAGAAATCAGAGCAATAGCTTCAGCATTTGCACTTCTAGCTGCTCATGGTTGCTTCGTTCTTTCACTGTTGGCAGAGTAGTAGAAAACATGTTGTGTATTAGCCATCTGCTGAATTCTATTTGCACACATGGTATGTTTTTGTATCTTGTCCTCAGAATTCGAGTGGGATGCCACAGACTCATCAATCACCACATCTTTACCAATCTCATCCTTGTCTTCATCATGCTGAGCAGTGTTTCCCTAGCAGCAGAAGATCCAATTCGCAGCCATTCTTTTCGAAATAACGTAAGCCCTTCTTTATGTTTGAAGATAAATATATCCTCCCAGGATAACAATCCTTTGGGACTACTGCCTGGTTTTTAATTTTCAAGCTAAGAAACTTTCCTTTTCCTTTTTCAAGTCATACTTTTTTTTTTTTGCTTTAAAAACAAGTAACTATTGATGGAACATCGTAAGTATTAGAACCATTTATTATGTGCATAATTTTGTGGCTTTGTTAGCTATTAAATATCAGAATAAAATACGCTCAAGCTGAGCATAATCTATATAATTTTCATATTTTTTTCATAATTTTCAGCTGCTGTACCTGATATGCATTTGCTGAATCACTCTTAGGGCCTCTCAGTGTTTGACTGTGATTTAAAAATGTCAGTTAAAATTAGCAGTGTTTTTAACATGTTGAGAATAGACTCTGACCTGTCCGCTTTTCTCCTTCATTGACTCTATTATATGGTCTTGGGGAACTCAGAGTGTCACTGTTAGTGAGTGTACGGATTCATAAGGATATTAGCTCTTCTTTCGAAGAAGCTAGTGTGGCCACACTAAGGAATTTGAATACCACCACATCGAACCTGAAGATCTTTGCATTCCTGATTGACAGTATCAGAAAATGAACAAGTTTCACTTTTTTTCTGAGCTCACATGTAAGATGATGATCAGAGCATGTCTAGCTCTTGCCTTGATTCAGACAAATACCATTTCAGCTTATATACAAACCTTCAAATTTGGAAGTGTTTCTGCATCCTTTTTTAGCTGTACTTGTAGAAACAAAATATTTATAAGAATATTAGTTTCAGAAATGTCTCCATTATTCAATGAAAGTGTAGTTTATGTGGTGAGTGAACATCTGTGTTCTCCTAAAAGAAATGCCTGAATTCCCCATTTTAAGTTCTTAGTATAGTAGAAGACTTGTTAAATGCGCAATTATTAGAGAAACAAAAATAAATCCATTCTCGTGATCACTGATGTTTGTCTTACACTTGTTGCACTTATGTTAGTGGTAAAGGAAGCCTCTCATTTATTGTGAGTTGTGCGTGCTATAGATTAGGTATGTGAAATAGCTGTGAGATGATACAACTTGTTAATAGTCTATGGGGGCTTTTGGGATACTTTGACAGAAATTCCAGGCCTCTCCTGTCTTAGATAGAAGTTGATCTGTAGGGATTGCCATGGAGAAATTCTTGTGCCTCTTACAGGAAAGATGGTCAGTAGAAGTTGTATCCCTCTAGTTCTTGCTGGTGTAGATGCGGCCTCTGAAATTCCTCATTTGACTGTTGACATTTTCTGAATGTTTTTTCAGTAACAGTAAAAACCAAAAAGCTAAAACTTTCTTCAAAGGTAAAAGGAGGTCAAAGCACAAAGACACTCTTCGTGTACTATTCAGTAGAGCTGTGTGCTTCCCATAGCTTTAAAACTGGACAAGTGCAACCTTATGAATAAATCACACTAATGGATGAGAAAAAGAGTGCTGCTGGCGAATACTGAAATTGTTATTGTAGAAATGGCTTGAAGGGCTGATAATTGTTTTTGTAACTAAAGGAGTACTAGGAAAATGTAAGTGGAAAGTGGTGGTAAACTGAAAAGATTATTTCTATTTGGGGCACAGGTGAAATGTGTGAGTGATTTTAAGAAGGCATTGCCCTCTTGTAAGTATTCACAAATACACTAACCCTGAATTTTTTTCTTGTTACTGCCTTGAATGATCATGTTCTTTCAACCAGCCAGCTCAGCAAGGGAATGAAAGGTTACGAACTGGAAAGCCTTTTGTATTTTCTTTTAACTCTAGAATGAATTCCTTACTGATTAACCTTTGTGGAATGGCTTTAATATTTGCCTATTTTTTCAGCCACAGCAAGGGACAGAACGTTGTGGTCTTCAACTGAACATTGGGGAAAAAATTTTCCTTTTATGTGATCTAATAGGAATACTTTCTTTGTGTGTTGTCTCTTCATTTTATTTCTCCTTCCCATTTTATTAGTTGCTGAACAGCAGGCAACAGAACTCTGCAGAACTGTGTGCTAGTTGGATTGCTGGATCCTCGAAACTAAACTAGTTCCCATACTGCAATTCATGTCGATCAATAAATTAGGTGCTAGTGATGTGGTCACCCTGAAAAGGTGAAATCTTGATTGTAATGAAATATGTGGCAGTGTTCCTGTTGACAGCAGTGAGGTCAACATCGCATCCACAATGTTTCTAAAATTTTGCATTTCACTTTGCAGCTATTGTGGGTTCTTTCAAATTTCCTACAAATAAATCACTGCTGTATCTTCCAAGTTCAAGAAAAAAGAGCTATAGTGATGATTTTAAGTAATTTAGTTATTTGTTAATTTGCTTTGTGACACACTAGCCCAGTCTATGCGGGAGCAGTATAATGTAGCAGAATGTCAAATGATGTGCGGTCTAGGAGCGTCACTGAAGTTTTGTTTTTTGATGCAATACTTTGGTAAAAAAAACAACAAACACAACAACAAAAACAGACGTTATTAATAAGTATTTATTCTTTATGTAAGATCCTGTGTTTCTGCTAATGGCTGAAGAAAGTACCTATGAAAGCTCATAGAAGAAAATCTGGATTGAAATCAAGGGTTGCTTATTGGGTCATGTTAATTCTTTAGGGGTGAAATGCAGTATCCAAGCACAGTGGCATCTGATAAATTTTTAAATAAATAAAAATGGTTGCACAATAGCTGGAATTTTAAACTGCTTTGTCTAAATTCCCTATCTACGTACTTAGATTAATCAGATGGTGGTGTGCATGTGGTCTAAACTGTAAACATTTATTAATAGATGGATTTCTTACTGTGGCACGTGTTATACCTTGCAGATACTTGGTTACTTTGACTATGCTTTCACAGCCATCTTTACTGTTGAAATCCTGTTAAAGGTAATGCATTGTTAATTGATCCTTGTTAGCTCAAAAGCAGCTTTAGCAATAATGTTTGTAACTTTTTGTTTACCTTCCAGATCCTAGGGTATGCAGATTATGTCTTCACTAGTATGTTTACATTTGAGATCATTTTGAAGGTAACAGGTTTTTAAAGGAAGTTTGTTTAAAAGGATTTTCCTTGTGTGTCACCTGCCAAGAAAAGGCACTTGAAGTGTTTTCCGCCTTTTCTCTAAGCGATCAAAGCTAAACTTTTTTAAACCAGAGGATTTTTTTTTTAATTTATTTGACAGTTCCTCATAGTTTTGATTGGTTATTTTTTTACCATTGAGTGCATGAAGAAGCTGATTTTTTATCATTACATCAATTTAATAATTCATTTTTTACCCTTTTTAAACTTACAGTTGTCAGAAAAGGGAAAAATAATTCACTGCGCATGAGCTTTTCCTTCTCCTTGCTCTGGCATTTCTGAAAGAGATAATCAGTCTTTTAAGAAGGGAGCATGTAATTTCTCATTTCTTTTGCTGAACTATAATTCACAGAGCTAAAATAGTAGATAACTATTTTCTTGCAATAGGACTTGCAAGATATCTTGCATTTATCTATCTATATACTAAGACACTTTGCATTTATCTTGGGCATACATTTAAATATACAGAAAGGCATAAATATGCTTGCTTAAATGTATTACCCATGCATGAGTCAAAATTTGGCATTTTAATGTATAGTTTGTGTACTGATTAAGAATATCCATTGGGGTTACTCAGATTTTAGATGTATGAGGCTTACTCTGGCAAAGCAGCCATATAACTGAGGATTAGGTTCACATGTAAGAAATGCTGAACAAAGAAATCAAAATTTTGTGAAATACTTTTTCAGAGATGTACACAAGATTGTTAAGTGTTGTGCTGTGCATATCCACTATGAGTGTTTGGTTGAGTAACCCGGATCTATACACTTAAAAATTTCTGGTACACTAAAAATCTGTACATAAACTTTGCATTTCCAGTTGAGGATTAAGCTTAACAAAATCTCCCAGCTTTGCTCATATTGCTGTGCATACTCGTCACAATGCGATTTGATTAATACTAATTGATGCAATATTTGGGCTGTTTACAAGATAAGTTGTACTGTAAGTAGCAGACTATTTTTATGCTTGCAAATATTCTCCCAGACTTGTTTATCCCCTTATTTCTTGTTTTCAACAGTGAGGAGCTTACTATAGAATTGATTAATCTTACAGCGTAAAATAAACACACAGTTTTTTTGCTGCTAGAGAAATGCCAAACTAAAGGAAAGAACGAAGCACTGAAAAGAACTGTAGTATTAGGTCAAACTAGTTCCCAACTCTGAATTTGGGAACCATACAAAATAAGTTACCAGCATTTCTGTGGCAGAAGAGAGTCGGTAAACTTCCACATGCTCTGAGCAGCAGGTTGTATAGCTCCTGCAGTTCCAATTGTGTTTTTCTGGGGGAGAGAGGAATTATAAAGCCTGGCAGAAAGAGACATAACTGGATGTGTTAAGAACAGCAACATTCCTACTAACTGCAAAAGATTCTGACACTGAGCAACTCGAGTTATCCAAGGGAAGTAGGAAGCTCTAGAGCTTGGGCTGCTGAAATCTGGCGTTGTAAAATGTTATAAAGAAATGAGAAGCCCCATCACAGACAAAAATGTTGATGCTCCTGACTCTACTTTCTCCAGGAAGCTCTGCCCTGCAGTGCACTCACATGTATTAATAAAGGAAAATAAATTGTACCGTAAAAAATGTAAGGGACAGCCAGAACATGACACACGTATGTATACAGTGCCTGCTTTACTAACGTCTCAGACACTGGCTTTGCTTGCTTATGGCTGGAGTCCTCCATGTCTTCCGTGCTCGGTTTTGCGCTGTGCTTTCCACAGTATCTAAGTCGTACAGCAGCTGTGTGTGTTCTGCAAGGAGTAAATTCAAGGCTGGACCTGCAGTAACAATAGCATTCCTTAATTTCTGGGTGAAAAATATATGAAACCAAAATTAAGATAACCAGAAGCAATACTTTCTCCTGCTGTGAAGAAACTCTTAAATGTCAAAAACCCAAGCGTTCAAACAGAATAGCACTCAGCATGTGGAGAGTCTCCCTGTGCTCTTATTGACTGGTCTACAGACATGAGGATTTCCACGTTATATCGGGTTGAGTATATGAATGAGCATATGAATAACAGAAAAGCTCCAACATCAGTTTAAAGCATTTAAGAATTCTCTTACATAATCCCTACATGGCACTGCAATCCAGTTTAACATCCTGTTTGCAGTACTTGGGAACATGAAGACCTCAGAGCAAAGGTCAGGTTAGGGCCCGATGCTTTTAACCTTGCCCCAGCTGCGTCCACACCATTTAAACCAGTCCTAATGGTGTGGAATTACAGGCAGGAGGAAAGGAATGGCACTGGTGGTGCCCCAGGTGCCTGGCTCAGCGAGTGTCCTGCAGCACCTGCTCTGCTGGAGGCTGTGTGACAGCGCCCAACACCTCAGATCTGCTCTAGGCTTTGCTTTGGTCTTGATCTGTGCGAAGGATAGAATGATTCGCTATAGAAAGTTTTAGTCAAATGCTTCTGCTGGGATTTGTAGTGATTGAAATACAAGTCTCCGTATAAAGATGGGGAGATACGTACTTCATCTGTATTTTTAGGTCAATATATCTTTACTTTTGTGGGAGTCTTTACATGAAACTTTGTGGGCTGCTAACTGATACCATACTACAGTGTAAATGAATATTTGGAGGTAGATGTGGGTTTGATATTTGGGGTTATTTAGTGTTCAACGCCCACTGGTATTAATGAGTTTAGCCATACTCTACACAACTCTAAGTGAAAAGAGATAGGAATTTACTGGAAATTTTGTAATATAGTGATATTATACTCTCATGTCATGGCATAGGTTAAAGCTTTAGGATTTTTATTCTAGTTTTGAGGAACATTTAATATTTCAATAATGACAAAAGAAAGTTTAACATGAGAATAAGGGGAGAAGGGCTTCCAAGAAAAATGAGTCTTTTGTAGTTCGCATTTCTTCGCAGATATATGGCTTTCACTGGCTGATGATTTTTCATGCAGAAGGCCTACACGTTTGTGCACACACGTAGTGACCCAGTACCAAGATGCCCATTGACAGCTGCTCTGTTCTATATTGTGAAACAGTCTTGAAAGATGTAATTGTCTGCTGCAAAAGGAAAGGAAATAAAATCTTTTTGCTCCATCTTGAGGAACAGAAAGTAATAGACTTAAAATGCACAGTAGGTATCAGATGTTCTCTGGCTAGCATGGAGTTTTCTTACCTGTGGAAAATAATGTGTAGTTGAGAGGACTTTAAGAGGACCTTAAGGCTGAAGAAACTAGAATCCATGTGCCTAAACTAACTACTGGGTATCTTTCAAAGGTATCCTTATTATAATTTCAAGTTCAGTTTCAGTGTTTCACTCTTAGTCCATAACTATGAAAAACCTGGGCAAAGTTCTACTAAAATGCAGATTCTGTCCTTCTAATTGCTTAACTGAATTCCTCTGTGCATTTTTAAACTGCTGCTTATTCTCAGTATGTTAAGGGTAGATTTAGGAGCCAAATTCAGCTTTTTGATACCTGACAATATCTGCCCATATTTTGTCTGCAGCCATAATTAATAGACTCTCTATCACTGGCTCCTAATGAAACCTGCAATTGACGCATACACATTCCTTCACGAGAGAACCCTTTGTGTACTTCTTGCCTCTTAATTTAGGCACAGAAGGCAAAACAAGAAGAGAAAGTCCAATAGGGAGAGTAATGTTTGATATTCCCCACAGACCAGCAAAACTTGGGGACACTCATCCAAACACAATACAGAATGATCCGTGGGTTGTTCCAGGTTATTCCACTCATGATCTTAACATGTCTCCTGTGAGCCAAAGGCAGATAGCAGTGTAATGCAGCCTTATGGCAGCTTTGTGCTGGTTCTGTACCACGTTTGACTCTCATGTTTTTGCAATACATTTTCAGGTCCTGCAATTCTCAAGACAATATGAATGAGTAAGAGTCAACATCTGGATCTTACAGTTTAGTTAGCACAGAAATTTTATGGCTCTTTTAGTCATTTTTCTAACAAAGACCCAATCAATTCAGTGCAGTTAGCCTCGCCTAATCAATTCTTATACAAAATATAACATTTGTTGACATCAGAAACAATTAACACATTTGCTGATGTTGCCTGAGCAGAATTTTTATGATTTAAATGAAAGATTTAATGAACATAGTGGGATTGTTTTATATTGCAGTTGCTTTTAGAAAGTGAGTTAATACTGTATGAATTCACACTCTAGGCAAGTGTCTTGTAAACAGCCTAAATGTGAATTTGAATAAATTGAAATGTAGACTAAATGTTTAACAATTCTATTTTTAGATGACAGCTTTTGGAGCATTCCTTCATAAAGGGTCCTTCTGCAGGAACTATTTTAATTTGCTGGATTTGCTGGTTGTGGGTGTTTCTCTGGTATCATTTGGTATTCAGTAAGTACTATACTTATAATGCGAATGATTTATTTTTGCTTTGGCGTTTTATACCAAAACCAGTGTTTCAGCTGCTTTTGTTCCCCCATTGTGTGTGGGTGTGCAGGGTCAGTATTCAGGGTTGAGACTGGCAAGAGGTAGTGCTTTATATGGAGAATATTGGAACTCATTACTAGTATGGGTTGGAAACAAATTACTACTTCCCATTATTACCAGAGAAAAAGGAAGAGCACCATGACACTATGTTGTATAGCAAGTAATTCCTGGAGCTTTGGGAGGTTTATATACCCTCTTTGTGCTGTTGCCACATCTACAATGTAGTTCTACAAGCTTGCTCTTTCAGCACGGACCTCCTGGGATGTGTAACTTGACAGTGGTTGAAGGGGAGAGAAGCTGTACCTTTATCAGGACTCTCAGTGGTAGTGAAGAAATTCTTTTGCTTCATTTGGATCAGGCTAATCAGACTAGAAGAGTCTGAAGGTGCTTATTGATTCACTGAGCAGTTGTGCCTCATTTAAAATCATCTCTGAAATCCTTAGCGACTGAGAAAAGAGCAAGGGCTGGGTGTTAGTCAACTGCTTCCCAGTTTGCATTCTGCTTGTACTAGAATACCTGTTACAGCCGCTTTCAGTTTCACAGTATGTTCTTAAAAGGCTGTCTGCTGTTATTTCCTCAAAAGCATTTCTAGCTACTTAAACAAAGAGAATGTGAGTCACTTGAGATCTTTTCATCTCCAGCTGTTTGGAAATTGAGGTATTCATTGATTTACAGGACTTACCCAGTGTCTTTGAAAGAGCTTGTCAACACTGCAGAATACTTCGGGGGCTATTTTATCCCTGACTGAACTTCACTGCCTGACGGTGTCAGACATGCTTCTGAGCTGTTAATTGCAAAGTTGCTCCAGAAATCAAAATAATTCTTATGGTATTTATGAGATTGATACTATTTTCTAGTATTAATAAAGGATCAATAAAGAAATACTTTAAAAAAAAAATCTTGTGTGTATATATATATCTTGAGACTTTTTTGAAATATTATGTGTAAGGAAGTTGCAAGAACATTGTTATTCTTAGTAATAAAATCAGTTACCTTGAAAGTAACAGATTAACTTTTTTTTTTCCCCCTAGATCGAGTGCTATCTCAGTTGTGAAGATCCTCAGAGTTTTAAGAGTCTTGAGACCTCTAAGAGCAATAAACAGAGCAAAAGGACTTAAGGTGTTTATTTTTATTTTTTAAGTCATACTTCTTTTGGTCTGATGCTTCAGTCCTGCCTCAGGTTAAAAATTTTTGCAGAAGAAAAATTGCCTAGAGAAGTTCACAGGGCAAGGATGTAAACCAGTTTCTGATTCTTAAAGAGACCAGGCCAGGGTCTGCCCCCAGTTTCAGCAGTTTAGATGTGGAGGAACACCAGTGCCACAAAGAGCAGACTTTGGCTGTAATACTTGCTGTGAACCAGTATGCCAGAGCAATATTTTAATTGTTTTTCCATCATGCTTACGTGATTTGTCATCAGCTGATGGTGATGGGTCTCTGTCAACAGACTTATAAACGGATTTAGAAAACAGGCTTAATTATGGTAGTAGGTATAATACTGACAACACAAAATACTAATTAAAAAAACCTGAGTGTGGTAAAATAGACGTTTACTGTATGTATTCTGTGATGCTAAGTGACAAGTTGTTTTAAAATCTATTTTTTTCTTCTTTCTTTCCAGCACGTTGTTCAATGTGTCTTTGTGGCTATTCGAACCATTGGTAATATCATGATTGTTACAACTCTGCTGCAGTTCATGTTTGCTTGTATTGGGGTGCAACTGTTCAAGGTAAGCAAAAACCCTCAAAATTTATACCGCATCAGGAAAAGCAAAGCCGAGTTGACCTCTTGGTGGCTTGCTGCTGGAACTGAGTTGGTCTCATTCTGAACCAATCACAGTATAAATGTGTTTATTTTGCATATTCTGCATTTTGTCATTGCTTTTTGTTTTATATGTAGGGAAAATTCTACAGGTGCACCGATGAGGCAAAACAGAATCCCGAGGAATGCCGGTGAGAAGATCTTTGATCTAAGAATGTGATGCATTATGTTCTGAATAATTTAAACTGTAGCAGACACGGGCAGGCCTGTGTCAGGCCATTTGGGTTTGCATAAATTGGAATTATCATCTTAAATCCACCAGAAAACACAGGTTGGCAAGGAAATAAGGCAAACTTAGGGAAGGAGTGGAATAAACTGTTTTGATTAGAGTGTTGAGTAATTCTGAGGCTAATGTAATATTTCACTAATGACGGTTTGTTTCTTTCCCACAGAGGGATATACATCGTTTATAAAGATGGAGATGTTGATAATCCAATGGTCAAAGAGAGGGTCTGGCAAAATAGTGATTTCAACTTTGATAATGTTCTCTCTGCTATGATGGCCCTTTTTACAGTCTCCACTTTTGAAGGCTGGCCAGCGTGAGTGGATTCTCCATGTTTTCACAGCATTGTTGAGACAGCTACATTTTCCAGGACAGTCATCTATCATTTACCAGGCACTTTTGGGCAACAAAGCAGTCTTAAGTGATGGTATAAACATTTGTTAATGGAGGAAGGAAAAAACCCTACTATCCTGAATCTGTGCACTTTCCCTGTTTTTCTTCATTCTCCTCTATCTATAAAGCACAAACTTTTTTTGATATTGTTTGATTTCTAATCTTTTGGCTACTTTTGCTATAATAGCTATTCCTTAGCTCTAATGGAAGTAATCCTTTTTAGATGTTTACCCATCAATGCCCTCTGAATAATACTAATAGGAAAATTTTAGGCCATTGAATAAAATTTTTACTAAAAAAATTAGGCAATAGTACACTGCATAGGGAAACCCAGAAAGAGCAAACTACCATTCCCTATTTCCCTAAATGAGAAAAGTCTTAGAGGATAGCTTTATGTGGGGGAAAAACAAAGACAGAACTAAATGTACAACCATCTGGTGATTACCTTAATGGTTTTGGAAAAAGCTTATAACTGTGTGGTGTGATTATTCTGGTTTCGATATGCTTGTAAGCACTGTCAGTAACTAGAAAAAGGTAACAGTAAACAGCAGACTGTTTCTGAAACCCGTCTTCTGAGTCCTCATATTTTACTCTCTTTTGTCATTTTAATTCTAATAAAAATAATTTTGCTTGTTTTCCAGGCTGCTGTACAAAGCCATTGATTCAAATGGCGAGAATGTAGGACCTGTGTACAATTATCGAGTGGAGATCTCCATTTTTTTCATCATCTATATCATCATTATTGCTTTCTTTATGATGAACATATTTGTTGGTTTTGTGATTGTTACATTCCAAGAACAGGGAGAACAAGAGTATAAGAACTGTGAGCTGGACAAAAATCAGGTTAAAATAAATAATGAACTCTTAACTTTTGAAAGTATCCTTTATTATTTACGCATGAAGAGCTTCCTTTCTGCTTTGGGTCAGAAGGGGGCACCAAACACATATCTTAGTAAAAAATGGAATTAGAAAAAACTACCAACTGGTGTTCAGGTCATCGTATGTTACTCTTTCCATAAGCTCAACATATCAGTCTCTTTGTTGTGAAAGGTGTTACATTAAGCTTGTTGGCTTCTTAGTTTCTCACTTAGTGGTGTCACATTAAGAAGAATACGGCACTTGCCAGTTTATCCATAGGCAGAGTTAGGTTTTACAATAATAGGAACATAAATTTTGTGTTCTGAATAGTCTGAAAGTGTTCAAAATGTTCTACTCTTTTTTTTTTTTTCTTTTTCACCCTATTTATTTAGAAATTCAGAGGGGATATTCAGATTAAAATAAAAAAAAGTCCCCTTTCACTGTTTAGTCCTTTGACTGAGAAACTCATCAGTCACCAGTCACGATTTTTCAGGTCCTCTTGTCTGACTGTAACACACTCCATTTAAACGAAGTTAAGCATGAAACTTTAGCCAGCATTCATTCTGCATTTGGTGCCCTGTCAGCTTTTGTAAGCATTCTTCAGAAGACAGGTGGAAGGCCCAGCCTACATGAAGATTTCAGGCACTAGTAGCAGAGGAGATGTGAATCTGTGATGTTCCTATGTATGTGACGTGGTTTTGCTGGGTAATGTAACTGAACTGTTAGGAATAACACTTCCTCAGCTGACTCTATGGTTTTATGCTATGCAGTTACATTCGTGGTTGAAAACTTAGTAAAGACAAAGCATGACTTATGAATTAATCGTCATGTCATTAATAGCCATGCTCTATACTATACGTATTCGTAGGTATAGTCTGTGGTATACTACTGTGTGCTACTGCACTGTACAAAGGTGAAACACTTCAGAACTACCATGAGCATTATTTGTTTCTTTGTATGTGGCTGAGTAGTGGATATGATTAGACATAGTTGTAAATAACCAAGTGAGGATTGGTAAGCTATGTGATTACTTCATTAACACTTAATAGTATAAAACTCTACATCAAGTAGATAGGCTGCCTCTTTTTATGACTTATATTTAACAATTTACACTTATTAATTATCTTGTCAGTTGATTAACTGTTAGGTGTAGTCTGACAATTTTTTTATGTATTTGCTTTTACAGCGTCAGTGTGTAGAATATGCCTTGAAGGCACGTCCTCTTCGTAGATATATTCCAAAAAATCCTTACCAGTACAAGTTCTGGTATGTGGTGAATTCTACTGGATTTGAATACATCATGTTTGTCCTCATCATGCTGAACACACTTTGCTTGGCTATGCAGGTAGGAAAACCAGAAGCTCCTTTGAATCTGTTGGCATAGTTGCAGCAGAGGATATGGGTGACACAATGCTTTTAACTTATGGCAACTTGTATTTTTTTATGAAGTAAAATTTAGAACAAAAGAGTGCCTCTGATCATAGTACTCCTCTGTAAGGTGCTCTAGTCTGTTTGTCAGTTCTCTGAAGTAAAATAGTTTAAAACATCTTGATGTTGATAAAGGTCTTCCTAACTTAATCAAGATCTTTGAGCTTTATTTTGTACCTGCAGTGTAATTTAATTTATAGTGTGCCTGTATTCACAAGGTTATCAATGTACAAGAAAATCTGAAAAGTCTAATTTTGTTAGCAAACATTTTTCTCAACCCTTTAGATTCTTTTATCCCACATAGACATTTACGCAGTGCCTTTAAGCACTGCTTTGCCTCTGTGTAGATTCTGTACTTGTACACATACAGAACAAATACAGAACTACTCCATAGTTGATTGGATTGGACTAGGAGGTCTTTACAGGTCCCTTCCAAACCAAACCACTCTATGGTATTTCTGTCACCTGTGTATCTTCTTCAGAAGTTCAAAAACTTAATATATGGAACCACTCTAGTTTTGTGTGCATGTATTTTTGCATGCTTTTAGTTTTTCTGCATTATGCATGCAGTTCTTCACCACCTACTTCTTACCTTCTTTTCCAAGTTGTCTCTTTCTTTTCCCCTAGTACTTCAAATTCTGATAAGAAAAAGAATGGTTCTAATTCAGTTTACAACCATTCTACTTTTTTCAGTAAACTTGCATACAATGTATTCTATTAAAAATGTCTCTCCTACATGACATATGTTATCCTGTGACATACTGCAGGCGTTCTAAGCAGCTGTGACGCAAGGTTATATAATTTTAAAACCGAGTATGTGAAATGGGAAATTGCTGTTCTGTAATCTCTGGAGATTCCCTTAGGATGTAGAGGAATGACACTTTTTTGTTCTACTCAGTGCCTAAACAGAATAGATTTAAACTCTGTTCTTCACCAGAGCTATTCAGCAAGTCACAAGACTTGTTGCTTGTATGTATACAGGTGTGCGCCATGAATACTATTAGAAAATATTTTACCACGCTCCATTTTTGCCTGCTTTGTCTTAAGCTGCCTTACTTTCAGTGAATATTTTAAAGCCTTTACTTTTAAAAGTATCATATTTTTTATTCACAGCACTATGGACAGTCTAAGCTCTTTAATGATGCAATGGACATTATGAATATGGTTTTCACAGGAGTGTTCACTGTTGAAATGGTTTTGAAACTGATTGCATTCAAACCCAAGGTAAGTTTTAGATATGATTTAATTAGGTCATCACCACAGGAATTAAGTATAATGTAAGTTTCGCACTAGCTATGTATTATTCAAAGAACTAAACCTACATTTTTCCCGTGTATCTGTCAGTGAAATCATAATAGAAATGTTAATCTGAGAATATGTATATATGTAACTCCAGGGAATGAAATGCAGATATCAGAAAAAATATTACAAGGTGGTTGATGAGATCTGGAATATTTAGAGGTAATGAAAATGCCCCTGTTACAAGTGTTACCACTTCTATTCATGGTCGACATTCATAACTTTACACTAAATTGATTTCCAGTAAAGACTTGTATGCTGTGTTATATTTCCTATTCTAAAATGCAAAATTATTTCTTCATAAAATATAGCCGAGTACTCCACACACACCTAATTTGCATATTCAATAGCCTTTTTAGATTTTTGTTTTCCGTTACACATACACAACATTTGGTATAGGGCGCCACAGTGAGCAGTTAATTCCTTGCCTTAAAGGGACACTGTCAAAATGAATAATGCAGAACACATTTTCAAAAGTAAATATGCAAGAGAAACTGATAACTATAGTAACTGAAAACAAAGATGAAAATCAGACTGTGACAGTTAATGCAGTCTTTCTGTTCCGTTCTCATACCGCGTCTATGACAGTGCAAAAGTTAATAATGAAAAACTAAACTAAATTTTCTTAGTACAATGAAATCAATATTTATTCAGGGCTTATACCTCTGTAAATAAATAAAGCGTGGTCACTGGCTATACATGGAGTCTGAAAAAGCCAGACATGCCATTCAAAGTTTACTGGTCTCACCATCCAAGGCTGGTATTTTTCATTTTCCATTGCCCTTCTTTTAAAGTAATCAGATATCTGCATCTGTAATTGGCAGTGAACGGTGCCCTTTCTGGGCGTTAAGTAGCGAACTGGATGACTGTGGGCTGTGGGGGCAGTCTTATTCTTGCTTTGAACAAGCTAGCTCTCATACTTACAGCAACATAGTCACCGCTGCCCAGAGCTCAGCATGGAGT
This sequence comes from Psophia crepitans, assembly GCA_013399095.1. Classification (NCBI taxonomy): domain Eukaryota; kingdom Metazoa; phylum Chordata; class Aves; order Gruiformes; family Psophiidae; genus Psophia; species Psophia crepitans. Next base: position 1,035,270 of record VWZZ01003776.1, on the reverse strand, counting down.
AGATGTATGACTACTTTCCAGCTTTTCAAAACTATTTATTCAGCTTGCATTTAGTCATGAGCTTGGCTGTGGAGCTTGAGCAACTTGATTTAAAGCTAATTTGTACTTGCCTGCAGAAATAAACAAATTATGAATCACTTGAGTTCTGGTGTTGAGATGTGAAGTGTGGAGTTCTGGGTGAATGCTTACCCACTCTCCCGTAGTCTCGCTCTGCACTGTCCAGTCCGTTGTACATTTCTAATGAATTTATTTGTATTTCTGTGTCACCTATCTTACTTAAATGCTAAGGAGTTAACATTAAAAATAACACAATATGAGGGCCCAGAGGAGATAGCTCGGATACGTGGACCACAGTGTCATGAGTATGCTAATTGTGTTTCCTGACTTGTATTTCCTGTTCTATATCCTTGTTTCACACTGAAGTTTTGGAAGACTTTGCTGCATTTTATCATCTGCTCTTTGAAAGGAGATTGTGAATCCTTGTATGGTTCTCCATGAACTTGTGACTGTAGTCAGAAATAGCAGCTAATGCAAAATATAGTGGTCTGATCATGAGTGTATAAATCACAGTGCTCCATTTGTATTATGGACTGCCTACTTGTTAGCAAATGCAATGTCTTAATACTGGTCTCTCAGACTTTGTACAGTTTGAGTTCAAACTCTGTTGCAGCATGCTTTCTTCCTGACTGGATGCTTTTATTGTGAGAGATCCCTGAATGTGAACCCGGAGAGTTTGAAGGGCAGACACTGTCAGTGAAAGGTCCTTATTTCCTGAATTTTGTTCCCCCATAGATGCAGAACACCTTAAACTTGCTAATTAGCAGGACAAGGTTAAAAGGCCATGGTATAAATCAGACTTTTGACAGAGATTAATTATTCTTTGAAGGCTGTAACTTTTTAAATTGTTAGGTACGCTTTAACAAAACGCCTATTGGCAACGTGTATTGCATAGTTCATTAATAATTGCAAATCAGCTAGCAGTCTTAAGCAGACTGTGAATGTCTTTTACTAATCTAAGTTGTAAACTCAATATGCACTTAAGACTTATTAAGATTTAATAATAGTAGGAACAATCTGAAACCTAATTTAATGATTTGCTTTAGGGTCTGTGAGGAATGACTAATTCATTTCCTCTCTGTGTCACTGGTGGGTTCCTTAGTGTAGTCTGGCAAAATGGACAGTTTTAATTATTAATATTATGCATTAAAAAAAATATTTCAAAGATATTTATTTCAAAGCCTGAAATAAAAACTCCATTTCTCGCTCTGTAAAAATAAGAATAGATAAAAGCATGTTAGTTTTTATCTCACCTGCTTGACAGTGTCCCCTTAATATGTTGACAAAAATCCTGTGAAAACTGCGATCTCTTGGTTTCACTGGTCATGCAAACTTAAGGCTATTGTAAATTATTGATACTCTTACAATGATTCCGTATTGTTTAAAGCCAGGGTACTGCAGGTTGCCTTCCAGCTCTGAAATACAAAAAGCTTAGATAAGTGACAGTTATTAAAGGTGATGCTGAGTGTCTGGCACACTTCTTGACTGGGAGATTGGAACACACAGTACTTTGCAGAATGAGGCCCTAAACTTTTCAACAGAGTGCCAAAAGGACTAATATATTTGTGTGGTAGATCTATAGAAACATATTTTGGTGTTAATTCTCCATGCCTACATATTCCCCAAGATTTGTGATTTTTATCCTTCAGCATTTCTCAATGAACAAGTTTTTCATGATGTAAGTTAAGAGAGCAGGCATTTTTTCTTCACGTTGTTCTTCACATTTGCTAAAGCCTCTTAGCATGGTTTAGTACAGTGCAAACCAATGTACAGCTATGAAATTTAAAATAATACATTGACACATACCGTATGTACAGCTTCATGATAGCTAGCTGTTACTTAAACTTGTAATGATTTTCCATGTCGTTTTACATCAGATTTTTGTAAGAAAAAAGGAAAGATGGCTAGTAAGTGAATTGATCTTGGGTCATTGCAGTGGTGAAAACAACTTATTTGCATGATGTTTATTTGCTGTGACTTGTCCATTCCTCCCTTTTCCAAAACCATCTTTATTTTCTCTTAGTTTTTTTGTTTATTTGTATGCTTTTGCTTTACATATTACTTTGAACAATATTTGTCTATACTGATGGAAAAGGTTTCATAAAACAAATAAATGTGTAAAGTATTTTAGCTGTGTTGAATCAAAACGTGAATTTGTTATTTCGGTGCCTTACATTGTAGCATGTCTAGTAAAGTAACTTTTTCTATAGCTGGAATTAACCTGTTTTCAGAGGACCTTTTTTGATTCCTGTTGTTGTAGAGGTAGATGGATAGCATCCCTCAGGATTGTGCTGATTATCTGTTTGCTGTTTGCCAATAGTCTCTTATTTTATGTATATATAAAATATCCCTATTTTAAGATCAAGAAATATACTTCTTTTAAATAAGAGAAATAAGGAATATGAATGATCAGGAAGAATGAGAGTAGCTCCCCTTCCTCAGCTGGCAGCTGCTAGTCTCTTCAGGATTATAAAATTCAGTGCCGTTGAGGTGTTTCAGCATGACGGTTAGCCGGAACTTTGGGAGTGGCTTGTTCTGGTGAAGCAGGATGAGTAAGGAAGGAGAGGTAGGAAATTGTGCAGGAGGTCTCAGAGATGAGGGTGTGTGTTCAGGAGGCCAAACCCATGAACACTGGCTTTTGCCCCAAGCCTGGACCTGATGGTTAATCCCAATAAAAAACAAAGCATGTGACACAAAGGGCTGTAGTGAGAATCACACTCTGATCTATTTTCCCCTTCTTTAAATGAGGGAAAGATGATAGCAACTTATGTTTTAAAAGAGTAAGAGAGTAGCATTAGAAACATGATGAGATTTCCCTGACTCTGCTCAATGCTTACTCTCCTAGAATACCCTGTAGAGCTGTTGACTTCTGCAGCAGCTCTCTTGTAGTCTCCAAAACCATATCTCCACATGAAATTAGCTTTTTTTTTTTTAAATAGTAATGCACTTGAGTATAACCTTTAAGCTGTGAAGTTATTAGAAATTCTAACAGTTTAAAGTCTTGAGAAAAACACTGTCCAATTAAAAGAAAAAATTGTAGCTGATTTTGCTTTTCTGTGCTAACAGCACGTGCAACAACTTAAACTACTCAGTTAAAACATTATCTTATCGTGAACAGTGTAATAATGAATGTAACTTGAAATAAGGTGAGATTAACACACTTGCCATTTTAAACTTGACACTAAATTTATTTTTAGAGCCTCAGTAGTGGCTGACAAGTTAGCATTTTAAAATTAATTACGAGGAAAGCAGAATATATGTGTATAAAATGTACATTTCAGCCTTTGTCATGTAACACACATTCCTTAGTCATAGTTGGCTGATAAATTGATGTATCTGAGAAAAAGGGCAAGTTCAGTAGTTCTTGCAATTCTGAATTTCTGTAACAACTAAGCAAAACCCATGTATTGCAGAAAACCTACATATCTTGTCTCCATAGAATTGCCTTCAACAGAGTAATACATCTCGATTTGCTCCCAGTGACAGATTGATCCTGGAACCTATCTCAAGGTTTCTTCTGAAATAACTTTTTGCTCAAACATGCAGTTTTGATGCCAATAGATAGGTAATTGCATGACAGCACTTTGTAACCATTTGCAGCAGTGTGCCAATAACATTCACATAGGGAATATATTTAAAGCAAAAAATGTCAGAAGAGTGACTAATTTATGAAAAAGAATTTTTGGACACTGGACTGGCTGCATTAAAAGCATTAAGAAATTGTTCAAGTTGCTATGGTTCCTAGCACTGACTTCACTGGTTACAGAGTCAGGCCCGGACTGCAAATGTAGCGTGAGTTCCTGTATTAAACTCAGTTTATGAACAGGAGATTAAGTCAGTTCTCTAATATTTATGCACAGTTCCACATGAATAATTGTGCATGATTAACCAGTGATGAGCTTTGACCCTTTGAATATTTTTACCAGTCGCTTAGATAGGACTGTCATAAAGTCAGTAGTGTGAAGGAGGTTTCAATTGGCTTGTTTTTGTAGAAATACCATCAAAGGGATTTTGTTGTGCTTGTTAGGGTATATATGTTAGAATTTTTCAGCCTCGCTAGAAGTCCAAACCCAGTTTTGGATGATGGCTTGCTTGCCAACTTTGTGCTTATACACTGGTGTATTATGCATGTGTACTGCGTGTGTGTGTGCGTGTGTGTCTGTGTGTGTGTCTGTACATGTATATATAAAGTATATATATACACACACTTGCACATATATGTTGCTTTTCCTTCAGCAGGCAATATTGTTTGTTTTCGTTTTGTTTTCTCATTAGACCATAGGTTTTGTTTAACTAATTTCTGTTTATGCAAAACTAAACAGAAGTATGCAAATATTTGACATTTCATGTGTAATCACAAACGTTTGCACCCTGCCTGCTCTGTTCAGGGCTATTTTAGTGATGCCTGGAATACGTTTGACTCCCTCATCGTTATTGGCAGCATAGTAGACGTCGTTCTCAGTGAAGCTGATGTGAGTATACCCCAGCTTACTTTCCCCAGTCCCTACTTCTCTTTCTCTGTCTCCCCACTATTTCCATCATCTGGACAAGTCACAGATTTTGATCTGATGTTTCTAAAGTTTGAGTACAGACCAGTCATAGGTCAATTATGTTGATATGGGAAATAAATAGCCTTTTTTATTCTGCCAATTTTTTTTAGCTATGAAAGGAAAAGATTAGATTGTATAGTGGTACATCAGAGAAGCCTAGAGTGTTGCTGTGTTATAACACTGTCCTTTTCTTCTCTTTTTTCTGTTTGTGTTTTTCTTTTGCTCTCTTTCTGCTGAATGCTTGTCCTAACAGCACTATTTCACTGATGCATGGAACACTTTTGATGCCTTAATTGTTGTTGGTAGCGTCGTTGATATTGCTATAACAGAAGTTAATGTAAGTAGCAACTGTTCGTGCACTAAAAAGTAATTGCTGTCATCAAGAAATACAGAAAATGTAAAATTTATCCCCCAAAATCTTTTTTTAGAAAAGTATGTTTTATCCTGGAATCAAAAACCAAAACACTGATTTGATATAGATGTTTGTACAAGCTGTTATTATAAATCTATATACCCCTATAGTTGCACATGAACACAGCATAGTGAGACAATGAGGATTATATTTTTCTACGTATATACAGAATATGTGTAAAACAGTTTATGTATTAAAAAGGAATTTAGCATCTGTTACTATTTGCTTTACTTGAAGCCCAGTGATCTTTTGTAGGTAGCTTGACCAAGATAATTCAAGACTGCGTAAGTTGTTTCAGTGACTGTTTAACAAATAATTTTTTTTTCTGTGGGAGGTTTGGTTTTTGAATTGATGTTAGCGTTCATGTCTCATGAGGTAGCAGAAGAAGGGTACGTAGAGAAAGTAAGGCTTTCCCTGCTATGGAAAATAGAGTATTGGGCTGGTTTTTTATTATTTCTTTTGCTTTTCCCATCCTGCAGCAAATGTTCTGAAATTTGAATTACTCTGAAAGTACTTGGAAAACTCCATCTTTTCACCAGCCTGATGGCCATTACACGTGTAGGTGTTTGGACAACAGAATGATCCCTTTCCAAGAAAAACATAGGGAAATAATGTTTTTTGCCTGTTTTCTATGAGACTTGCTGGTTTTAACAAGAAAGGCTATATCACAAAAATGATAAAGAAAGATAACAAAATACATCCTAATTCTATAGTAGATATGCAAGTGCTTCCCATACTTAAATGTTTCTTTGCTTCACTAATCAGAATAATATTTCAGAGGAACATGTCTTTTCCCTCTAAGACTTCTTGAGACTTCAAAATGGGAGACAGAAGGAGGTGAGACCTCGATCCCACCAGCCACTGAAAATGCTCAGGGAGCATGCAGGCTCAGTGGGTGAGGTTAGCATATCCCCCCTGCTGAAGATCTTACCTGTTTATTGTTCTGAGAACTAATTTATCCAGAAAGACCCATGATGCAGGAGATCCCCCACATTCACATACTTTCCCTATATCAAAGAACAGATTAATCAGAGAAAGCTGTAGACATAAATAATGACTTGGTATTCTTGGAAAATATTTAGATGCATGTATTTCTACAGCAGTCACAGTTTATGAGCTAGCTAATAGCATTCCTTTTCTATTAAATTCATTTTAGTAAGCTACTTGCTAGACATCTTTTTTTGCCCCAGTGGATTTTATTACTTACCCAAATGGTTTCTTTTCAGTGGAGATATTTAATATGCATCATTTTTCAAAATACTTCTAAATTTGAATAAATACTTCTCAGTGGTGAATATTTAAGTTGTTATATCTTGATCGTATTTTGGGGAAGCAAATCCATCCTGTGGCTATCATTGCCATTTCATTGAAACAGTTTTTCAGAGAAAACATATTTTTAAATTTATTTTCCAAGTGGTTCATGTCAGGAACGCAATTCTTAGGATCCCATTCCTCCAGTCGATAGCAGAAACGATATACCCTTCACTCCATTTAGACAGTACCTTGATTTTAGAACTGTGAATACCATGATAATAAAGTTGCTTAGGAACGTGGAATAGAAATTGTATTTGAAAACACTGTGACCAAAAGAAAATGCATCGTTCTCAAAGTAAGATCTGTCTAGAAGACAGTTTTTGGTTTTCAGTGCGTGATTCAGATCAGCAGACCACCTGCTAGAACCTTGATTTGTCAGGCTGGTCTTGATTGAGGCCATGGTTTAATGAGGATTTCTTTTGGCATTTCTGTGAGTATAAGCAGCTTTCGCCCACAGCCCTCCTTGCCCCCGCAGCTGTGTGAGCTGTGCTTCCAGAAGAGTTTGAGGACTCAGGTGGCAGGATGAGGTGCTGAGCACAAAGTACTGGCACAAGTGTGGGCCATGGTAAGGCAGAAGTGAAATACTTTCTAGCCTGTGCCTACACAGGTCTCCCTTCAGAGCACATTAGCATTGGCACAGACATTGTCAATTAGAGGAGTAGCTGCTATTGAGAAACAGTGATGTACATAAGTTTTCATCATCTTTGGTTCTAGTCTATTTGGTAATCATAGTAATAGCTATTATAAATGCATTTCAACCAAATATAGAAAATAAATGTGGTTTTTTTTTTTAAGATGACAGAATACCTTAAGCATACATGGAGTCCATTAGCCCTCATTAAAGACTTCAAATTTCTTTATAACGCTGCAAATTCTATGCTGCCATCTCAAAGAGAAAACATAATCAAAATAACTTTAAGGCTGATTCAGCTTGAAATTTTGTGTTAAACTATGAGAATCTCACAACTGACTGCATTACTGGAAAGAACAACAGAGGAGTGATGTGATAACGTGGGAGCAGAAAGACCTTAGCCTGACCCTTAGATTTCAGATTGATATTGCTCAACGGGAGATGGGCCTTTCCATCTGTGGACTGGCAGGGTCAGCCAGCACAGAACTGCCTTGTCCCATTGAGACATTTCTCAAAACGTAATTACAGTTCATGGAGCAGCTTTTTGAAAGCTGCTTCTGATTTTTTGGGGAGGGTGGGTTGTTTGTTTTTGTGGGGCTGTTGGTTTTTTTGTTTGTTTTTGTTTGCTTATTTTGTTTTTTTTTTTTATCCCAGAAAAGTTTGGATTTAGACTTTCAGCTCAAGTATTTACAATTTAGCCACTCTTTCCATGCACAGGCATTCTGGTGTAGATGAGCGTAATATCTGAGGAGCATAAGACCACCAATCATTTAGAATAGCTTTCCCTAACTGTAAAATGTACTTGATTGTGAGGAGATTGAAAAATAGCTCAAACGTGCCTCTGGGACCGTAGGAGATGTCCCTGTATTTAACACTGTATGGAGAGTGTTAATTTGACAGCATTACTTGTAACTCATCACTGCTGAGCTTTCAGCTGTGAAGAACACTGCCGTTTCAGTACTTCGCACAGTCTTGAAGATATTCTGGAGATCAAGTAGTGATCTTCAGGAAAAGTACACACCATAGCCAGCAACTAGCACTGTCATTTTTTAGTTTTTCATGCTGTCCTCACTAGAGAAAAAAAGGCTTATCTTGGATGTCTTCTAGTACTGCACAGCAGACTGTTAGTGTACTAAGTATTGTCTGTTTCTGGTCTTTTCCACTTTTTTGTGCTTTGTTTGTGCAAGTCATTAATGTATTACAGTTTTGATATATTTCTGGGCTTGATTTCCCATTTTCAACATGAAACAGTGAATACTGCAGAGTGCCCAGGGAAATTTCTTATAGCTGTATTACTTTTATTGCTTTGATTCTACTGAATTATTCCTACTTCATTAGTTTTGTGTGAATTCCTATAATCCAAATTGAGTATTCTGGAATCTTTTTCTTAATACTTTTTTCGACATTCTGAATTGTGCCATTCCACCTGTACTTTTTATCTAACCTGACAGTGATCCTGGAGAATCCACAGCTCTGCTAAGATGCTAACAAGACTTTGTTTTCAATGGGATTTCAAGCATGATTGAAATGGCATCTGTGAAAATTGCCACTATAGAAACTTCTTAAACTGAGGAAGCTCAGCCTTCTGTGAGGGGTGATCTGAAACAGTGTAAACTGCTAGCACAAATGGAAAATCAGATCTTGCCGCAGTTGTAACTGTGCAAGTGCAGCCATCTTAATTGATCAATAGAAAAGAAGAGTTGAAAGAACATGAATACCCAAAACAGTGTACTCAAGAGGAACTAAACATTCTTACAGGGCTGCATATATGATTACCTCATGCTGTGAAAACAACTCAGCATCATTCTGATAGTCTAGCTGTGTACATTTAGACAAATTCCAAAGGTCAGCAAGTTCTTCTAGTATATAGCATGTTTGTATCTGACCCACTTTTTCCAAGAGAGTGAGTTGAACTTTCTGGTTACATATCACCTTGATTTCAGTATTGCATTCTGGAAATTAAATGTCATCTCTTTACTTTGTTGTTTCTTTTCTTGTTTGGGTTTTGTTTTTAACATTTTACAATAGTGTTATATGGTGTCCTGAGGCTGATTCTTCTGATCCAGTAACCTCCCATTCACATAGAATCCGGGAAATTATCTTGTTTTGAATATTTTTTGGTGCCCATGGAAATCAGTGTTTAATGTGTTCAGCAATTTACAGGACTGCTCAGCATCCTCAAGGACTGGATCAGTGACCAACTCCAGAAATGAACCACCTCAGAGCAACATATACTTTGGTGATACACTATTTTCTATGATTTTTTTTTAATTTACTCTGTCATTTAATATCCCTTCCTTTAATCAGTTCTTCTGTTATAAACCTAATTGGTTTTCATGTTCATTTTATTTTTAGAAATTTTTAGAGGCAAGTATATATAAGTAAATATATATGGTATAGCAATAAAAAAAAATTAAAAACACTACTAAAACCTATATAATTACTTTTGGGTTTTGTGACCTTTTGTTTTGAAAAAGTTTCACATGACACACAAGATCTTGTGTGGTCATAAAAATGGTTCCTTTTCAATTAAAAAGCAAAGGAGTGATTGTGAGACATGAGATGGGTTATTGGAAATAAATTCTGAGTAAATTCTTAAGTGGAACTGACAGACAAGTTTCAGTCTGGCCTGACTATATAAATTATTGCATTTGTCAGCTTAGAAACCATTTGGATGACCAGCACTGGATGACTTAGAGGCATGATCACATTGTTACAGTAGTAGTTACAAAGGTTTTAATTCACATTTTTTATTTAAGTTTCTTTTACCATTCATGTGTTGCCAAAATGTCGAGAAAAGATCTGAAAGTTCACTTTCCTCCTCTTTTGTGCAAATGTTTAATGCAGTCCCTATGGGACTAATTTTGTGCCTGGAGTTAAGTGAAATTCAAGTTCTCTGCTGAAAGAGGGCTTAAAAGAACAGCTTTGAAATCTTCCTTCAGAGCCCCTCAGGAAAACCTCTTGAATCACCACTGTAAACACGTGAGGTTTATTCAATGCTGGCACTACCGTGGCAACTAACAGTGTTCAGTAGCGATGTCATACATGAAAAAAGTCTCTTACAGAACCAGAATTGGCTGTTCTGCCATTTGGCGAGCAGGAGCACCATTATTACCATTTCAGCACTATGCGGTGCGTAAGGTTGACTGGCGAACAGGGGGATGCCCTGTGTGTTTGCTGGACTGCTAGTGGAGTGTGTGCTGGGAGAGCCGGTGCTTATTTTGATAGAATTGCCCACTCACCTAGCACCTGGTGCGACAGCCAACCTTGCTTTTGTGGAGGAGTGGTTTAAAAGCCTCCTATCTACCTGCTGTAAGACATTCTGGGTTCCAATTTTGAACAAATGCACTGCAATTCAGTTTTAATCCCGCTTTATGCATCAATATCATATGTTAGAATTTATATTTTGCTGCTAGTAATTGATATTTTTTAATACTGTTAACACATTTTGTAGACTTGCAAATGTATATCTGTAGGCTCAAGAATAGGTCAGAAAAATACATTCTTAATGGCTTTGCTTTTGTTAGTATGAAGTCCTAATGCAATATGAAATCTATACTCTATTGCAATATTTAATTTGGAAATAGAAGTGAACTTCTGAGCTGCTTTCATGGAGGTGCTAATAACTTATTTACTGTATTGCACGACTGAATATTTATTAGTTATCATAATACACTATGCCATCAACATGTTAGGTATGGATGTAAGAGTTTTAAATACATCTTTTACAAGGTTAAAATTACTTTACTCTGGGGTGCATCACACTGATTCAAAATTTTTATGAAATTATGTATATGGGCATGTGGTTAATGTTGAACAGGGAATACAGAGGGCACCAATAAGACTGTGAAGAAAACTACTTGCTAGTGCATTTGAATTCCAGTAATTAATCTCTGAACAAATTGTACATGCATATATGTACATGCATGCAGACACACGCATGCCACACATTTCTGAAGATATTTTGGCAACCTGAATGCTTTCCTATATGTGTTATTGCCGTCATATGTATTTGTCATTCAGATGTTTCCTTCTGTATTTGTAATCATGGTTACATCATCATTCTGTGTTCATTTGTTTTGGCGTACTCTTGTACCCTTTGGCACAATCTGTAAAAAAGCAGCATTTGACCAACACCATATACTAATATCCACTGATTTTTACCATGTTTATTTTTTCTTAAACACAGAGCTACAGTTTGCTTCCAACACATGATGCAATCTGTTTCACACTTCACAGTTTTGACATTGAAGCTTTTTTCTGATAGGATGTTTGTTTTGGACTTCTCTTGCAATGTGGTGTAATGAGGAGTCACTGTTTAGGAAATGTGCTAAATTTTTCATAAGCAGCAATAAATACTTGACTGAAATTGGGAGCAGGTTGCAAACATTTTAACCAGCGAGTCAGAAATTTAGCTGAGCATTGATTAATCTTTTTTGAGGGTTGGGATTGTTTAGGGAAGAAAACTGCTGTGTTGAACTTTGATTAAGAAAAAAGAAAAATCATACATTATTGCCTATTTGAAGTGTCTAAGAACTGGCTTAACATTACATAGTTACAGAGTGCTTTGCTGACCTAGGCTCGCAGTGTCGCTGGCACATGGCTGACAGAAAAGGCAGATTGACTAAACCAGTCTCTGCCCTCATGTACCTCATGGCAGTGCATCTGTGAGCCAAGGAGCGAAAGGAGCTGCTGTTCATTTATCCTATAGCTGTGCCCATTACTAGGCTTTTAGCAGTGATCTCAGAAGCACAACTGTCCTCTTAAAATCATATGAGTCGTGATAATGACCAGCCAATCTTGAAGTATCTGGGACATGAGTAGTATTGGAATGACTGGTGGAAGGTGAGGGGAAAGAGGAGGTTGTAGGTAGATTGCCTGACTGCAGGAAATAGTTTTATTTGCATTTTTGTCAGCAACCGTCATCCAGAGAGGCACATGCTGCTCAATCTGCCCCCGCTCCATCTCAAGTCTATTCTAACACTTGCCCCACATATACATAATGTGCCATCTACCTCCGTGCGTACATGTAAAGTAATATTACTGAAGCTGTAAATAAGACTATGTGTTTGGGTAGTAAATGTTTTTTCCTTATCTGTAGGAAGCAGATGTTCTCTGTTATTGTCAGCCTGTCTGTTACTGAAGATTGTGTTAGCTTAATCTTAGTTTCTCAGATCTTAGTATTACTTTGTGCTGGAGGAACACACATAAACATTAACTAACTTCGTCTCATTGATGAGCGTTTCCTTTATAAATAAGTATGAATAATGTTTTCTTTGTGGTATAGCAGTATACTTCATTATAATTAGTATTAATATCATAAGCCAAGCTGCTGTATTATGAGAGAGAAATGCCAGAGAGAGTAAAAAAACCAGATGCACTCACTTTAAATTGTCAGTACCCAAAACACCTGGGCAATGATGGGCAGAAGTTGGGTATTTTCAGCTCCAGCAGGAAAAAAATTTTCTTTTGTATCAGGAGTTCATTTTCATTGTTTGTTTCTAGGATCTATCTTCACATTGGTATTTTTGTACAATTTACTTTTTGTGAGCAGGGCGTTTTCCTTTTTCATTCCCGACTTGCTCTTCCCAGTGTCCATAATTTATAATCTCTTGCATATGGCATCCCAACACTTCCCAGCAGCAGCAGATCAGCCGTCAGAAACAGACCATTTGGACTGCTTAGTCCAAAGAAGGTGTGAAGGAGTGATTTACGAGAGGAGTGTGCGTTACACACTCCCATGAATACACAAATGTGCATACACAAACACTTTCAGTGACCTTCAGGCAAAAACAAGGTTGAGGGATTTTGCACTCCTCATTCCTGAGCACCAGCAGAACTGTTCACATAGTTTTGGTAAGCTGATCTCTGGCTGCATTTTCAAAAGTGAGAAGTAATTGCTAATAGAATAGAATAGAATAGAATCATTAAGGTTGGAAGTGACCTCAAGGATCATCTAGTCCAACCATCCCCCCACCACCTATTACCCACTAGACCACGTCCCTAAGTACCAT
>VWZZ01003776.1:963928-1022086 GCA_013399095.1 Psophia crepitans | reverse complement strand
TAATATAGTTATATGTAGAAAAAGGGGGTTTTCCTTTCCTTTGTGTGGGTTTTTTAATAACCAAATCATAACGCATATTCATTATTTTTTCTTTTGGAAAGCAATTAAATAGAAATCTGTAGGATTGAAGTATCTTATCTATCCCATTACATATTGCTATCCTAATACTGTTCCTAGCTTCTTTGGGGCCCAATCCTTCTATAAAAGCTTGCAGGAAAAACTCCAAAATGCAAGACCCAGCACTTCACTTTTTTAGTGTCAACTTGTGATGATACTGTAATTTAATCTGTTCTGTATCTGTCTAATACTTCACTTAATTTTTGATGATACAAAATATTGAATGCTAATCAAGTAATTTGCTCACTGATTAAGACAGTATCAAGCTCAGCATGAGTTAGTCACCAGAGGCTAATATGAAATTTCAGGCTTCCTCTGCAGAAGGCATAATGAAACCCTTTTTCTTAAAAGTTTCAGATAAAAAGGAATTTTTTCCCGTACCAAAAAATCAATAATAATGTGGGTCCGTGTACACTAGTACAGGTTTGTGATTGATGTAGGTAGACAGCTTTGTACGATTGTTTCCATGTTTTGCGATATTTTGGCATTTGTGATGTTTGCGATTATGAATTTCTCCTTATTCTATATTTTGATAGTTTTATTTCAAATTGTTGGAATATGCAGGGATTTTCTAATGCAGCAACTGTCTTTGTGTCTTTTTGTCTAAGCTTTACACAGCTTAGATGTTACAGCTGATTTCACAAATACTGTGCTTACTGAACTCTAATGAGGAGATCTGGTTTTGGTTAATATTAATACATCAATTTAGTAATAATACCTTAAACAGTTTTAAAACTCTTTGTTTCAGAAAATACTGATATCCTGGCAGGGCAGTAACGCATACACATATAGACTGCATGTAGTTGAACAAACAGTTATTGTTACCTCATTTTCCCTTTGTGATACCTTTGTTATATACGTTTTGCAAAAAAGTAATAAAACAATTAGTATTTTAATAAATACCACTAATGATCTGACTTTAACAAGGACTACATACTCTTGAGTTTTTTACTGTAGTATGTTTCTCCTCTCCTTTCTCTTCCTTCTCCCCAAGTTTTATCTGAGGCAACAGCAACACTTGAGATTTTTCTCAGTGAATTATGGCATGGAACATGTCTGATGCATCTACAATGTGCTGGAAGCAGCACGGAGGAGGCACCATGGTTATTGCTGCTGTATGTGACAGTGATTATTGAAAGGTGCCCCTTTAAAAGGAGGATATTTTAGGCAAGAGAGTAAGACCCATCACTTGGGTTCAAAGTCCAGAATCCCATTTGTTCTAGAGCTATAATGCTTTTAAAGATCCAATCAATTTTGGAAGAAACTGCTGTGAATCTGTCAGGGCACAAGCAAGCATAGACAGTTGGTCCTTTAAGCTTTGCTAGCTGCTTTGCTGAGTGCCTGACCATTTAGACTATCGAGACAGTTTCTCCATAGATGGACAAGTTATAAAGAGAGAAGTGAGTTTCTTCTTCTCAGGATATAGAGTTTGGTTCTGTGAACAAGAAGTTGTTGTCTGCCTCGTTTCTTCCTGTAGCTCCTGAGGGTTATACAGATCTGTTCCAAAAAGGCCAATCAAATCCTGAAGCCCTTTCTCCATCCCTGATCTTGTTAGATCAGCTCACGTATCTGAGTACTTTGTAGATGGTGAGAGAGTACAAGTATTGCCTTCTCGTTTGCACCTCTATGGGAGGGTTAGCCTCTGTGTCACTGAGCTAAAAATGTTTGTCTATCACTTAGGTGGAGTGAAAATCTGTCCTTGTGAAGTGCTGCAAAACCCAATGCTTATCACTGAGTTAACTCAAGTGAATTACTTTGCTTAAAGGGAGCTCCTGATCTGATATAAACCACAATTACTTGGATATGGTTAGATTCCAGTCATGGAGTAATTGATCTTCAAAAAGAGCACAGCAGAAAAGGGACCTTGAAAGGCTAGTTTGACCTCAGAGCTTTGTTCTTGAGTTCTACTTAGCCTTACTGCTACAATTTCATACAACCTGTGGAAATCAGTGGCTAATTTAGTTTGTCTTATGTAGGAGCAGATGTTTTATTTTGTATTTACTCTCCATTGAGTCTTTTAAATGTATTTTATGCTAGCAGGTTTTAGTATGAGTCAGCCAACAATATTTTGGTCAGCCAAAATGAAATGCTGAAGGGAAGGCTTTAGTAAGGATATTAAGTGTTTTGTTCAGAAAGTATCTTGAGTTGAAAGATGTTAATTTACGTTTAGAAATTAAAAATGTCCTTCCTTCTGTTTATGGTTAAGCTGATTTTTTTGGATGTTTTATTTGATTTTAATATTTAATGTTCTTAATTTCTTAAAGCCAAAGCCAACAGAAACAGTCACAACTGATGAGTCTGGGGTAAGATTAGTAAACTGACCCCAGTGGTTTTACCTCTACTTGAGTTTATTCTTTTTACCATGTCTATTTTCCACCAATTTTTTCTGTATTTTTCATAACTGTCTTACTACAAAGGTGTTATGCAGTGGTTTGCATTCATTGTCAATGTACTATTGAAGTCTACTACAAACAAACCCAATATGATCCTTATTAACAAACCAGAAAACTTGGAAATGCATGTGATGTGTGAAGCATTTCTACAGGTCCTGTGTTTTTAGCATGTAATTTTTCCTTTCATATCATGTTTATGAAGGTGAAAAGGCCCTCAAGATACATTTTCAAATCTTACCTCTTCCACCTTTGCATTTGATGTTGTTTTTCTGGAAGTGTTGCATGTTTGAGTTTGTATTTGGTTTGACTTCTTCATGATGCTCTTCAGAACTCTGAAGACAGCGCTAGAATCTCCATCACTTTTTTCCGTCTTTTCCGGGTGATGAGGTTGGTGAAGCTGCTCAGCAGAGGAGAAGGAATCAGAACTTTGCTGTGGACATTTATTAAGTCATTTCAGGTTAGCAAAATTTATTTGTTTGCTTTATAATCGCAACCATTCGTAAACCAAATTTTATGAAGCAATACCCTGTAGAGTATAAAAAAAACATTTCTTTTGAAATTCATCCTATTAATAATGCCATATTTAAATGTATTTGCATATTACTGCCAAAATAAATTTCACCAGTTACTTCAGTGAGTCCAAGTCATTCTTTGTGGTTTAATATTAGCTGTTACCATGAGATTTCCATGGTACTTTAGAAAAAATATTTGGAATATCTAAAAGGGATAGGATAGGTTTGACACACACAGGTCTCATACTTCCACACATTTTATTAGATGGCTACAGAAGAGGAATTTATTCTTTTATATAAAACCAATTTCATAAGTGTAACAAATAGATATTTGAATCCTTGCTGCTGAAAGTCTGATGAATGTGAAGTTAATGGAACTCTGTAACTGTATAGAAGGCAGTATCTTTGTGTTGTCAGAGTCAGTAATGAAAATAAAATTAAAAACTGCTAACGATGATTCTTCCCCCTGGATTGCTGACAGAAATAATTTAAAATATAATGAGCTCGAGTTTGTTGTATGCAGCAGAATATTAAGAGTGACAGGTAATAACATTTTAAGCTTGCATAGGAAGAAAAACCTTGGAAAAGCCTGTGCTGTACAGAGGCATTATTTTTGTAAATGGAAATTTAAATTATGGTGTGAAATTATTAAAAGACAATGCACCTGTCCTGTTTCTAGGCTCTGCCTTACGTTGCCCTTCTGATAGCCATGCTGTTCTTCATCTATGCTGTCATTGGAATGCAGGTAATTACAGAATTCCTTTAGCATTAAACAAAAGTACAGTGTTGGCTATGCTGAGATGTGTTTACCGAGGTGCTTATTGAAACATTCCTTTGATGGTGCTGTATGTAAGGCAGAGCTTTCAGAGTAATGGAAAAATCTTTTTTTGATAGTCAGAAAATACAAGAAGATGCCAGAGAAGAGCTTGGTGTAAGCTTACAGTATCTTGGTTTGCTTAAAGGAGCCACTCCTCTTCCATGTACTATGAAATTTATTCCTATGCATGGATGTATGAAAGAATGCATGGCTTTTTTTACTTTAGACTTGTTTTGGGAATCTGGCATTAAAACTCCAGCTCTTCGTTTTTTTAAATGTTTTTTTCCCATATGAAAAGACTAGAACTAGGAAAAGGATCTAGTTAAAGATTTATTCACAGCTCAGCCTGTGGTTAATCATGAGCAGGATATATGTATAAGAAAGGATTTTGGCAACTGAAAATGTAAAAAGGTGCTGTTGGGATGCAGCTGGGATCGGGAGTGCAGATGGGTTACATGGTACTCTCTGTGCCGCACACGAAACCTAGTGCTTGCCTGAGGAGGTGCCCAAGGAGCATGGCTGGGTGACCCTCTGCACCGAGGCAGGAGTTCCTGTTAGGTGTCCTGAACCTGGGTTCTCTCTTTTTTTTTTTTTAATTTTTTTTTCCCTGCCATAAGGCCTTAGGATAGCTCTGCATTCTATAAAACTGTACAGATGTTTCCTTTTTTCTCAAAGTTGTAAGGTTCTTCAAATCAACACAAAGGGAGGTTCTAATTAAACGGAATGAATAGAAGAAATATGCATGGAGAGTGTTTTTCTTCCATGTTTTTTCTCTTCATCATTTATCCAAAAGCAACTTAATGTCCTTACAGTCCAGCAGCATGGTACACAGAGTGTAACAGTGCTAATCTCTAAATCAAGTAACAGCTTTCACTCTACTGTAAGATGGTATAAATGCATTATACTGGGGAAGAGGAATGGTTTTGTAGTGAAGGGATTGCAATTTAATTTTGAGGAGCAGAGCTCATTTCCATCTCTGGCTGAGATAGGATGCTCAGACTCTGTGCTTTCGTTTCCATCTTTGCTTCTCTTTCTCTGTGTAGATTTGAGGTTTTCAGGACAGCAATTACTTCTTGCTTACAAGTATGTACAATATTTAGTGCAGTAGGGCTTTAATATCGATAAAGGACTCTAGGTGCTGGTTTAAAACAAAGACTAGTTTCTCACATGAAATACAGGAATATGGATTAAGATATTGGTTTATTGATGCTAGATTAAATGATTAAGAATTATCTTGTACACGTGAATAAATTTACTACACTTACATCATTATCAAGAAAAACTAGAGTAAAGAATGCGTATTTGTGTGTTTTTCTTACATGCTGAAAAAAGTCTAGACTCCAAGGCCTACTGCTTCTGACAGCAAAGGTCACTAGGCTGAAAGTCAAAATCCTTTTTTATTGTAGGTATTTGGAAAAGTGGCCATGAGGGACAACAATCAAATAAACAGAAACAACAATTTTCAGACTTTCCCCCAAGCTGTACTACTTCTCTTCAGGTGAGTAAACCTTAACTGTTACTTTACGCATTCCATTTCATTGATTATGAAAAATGCCTGCAGCTCTTGTACCATGGATTTGTTCAAAATGTGTTTGCAAGTGAGAAGCAATTTAGCGTTACGAGCACATACCCTCTGTGGCTGTATGCTGAGTGTCCATTGGCACAGCAGGGTTCTAATCCGGTGGCACAGACCTAAACTCATTACAGCTATTGTGAAACATCTCATTTGTGGAGTAATTGTCTTCAAGTAGAGCCCAAACATAGTCAGGTCTGATATCACTGTGTAGGTAGGTGTTGGGAAAGGTGAAGGAGGCCGTGTCCTTACTGTATTCTTTAGAAGCACAGCTAGCATGACAGTTTGAAAAAAATCAAAGGCTGTTGCAAACATAAAGAAATAAACTGTTTTTTACATTTGCTGAAGAGATGACAAGAAATATAGGGGTTGTAACTTCCACAAGGGAAATACCAGATAAGCAGTAGGCAAAACTTTCTGATGGCAAATGTAGCTAAATCTTGACGTAGGGGGATTATGGAATCTCTGTCACTAGACAGCTTAAGAGGGTAAACATTTGCCAGGAGTGCCTCAAAATGTCCTGGAGCAAGGAGAGGGTACCTCTGGAGGTGACAGCCTTGAGAGATTTCTTGCCTGTGATTCTGTAACTCCGCTTGTCTCCTACGCGATGGTACTAACCTGGTAGGCCAAGCTGGCAGGTCATTCCTTATCTGAGACCAAGGGCATCACCCAGTGAGATCTAAGTCACTTTATGCATGTAAAGACTTTTGCCTTTGAAAGTGGGTAATGAACACAGCCAAAATGTCATAAATATGTAGCTGCCTTTCAAGTATCATGGGTCTGTACACAGGCAAAAAGTGCAATAGCAGAAGCTAGAGACAAGCATTTCTTCGGCCATGCTGAGGGAAAGGCAATTTGTCTTTTACAAACAGATACTTTCAACTTTTATGACAGGTTTTCGTACACAACACTGCTTTCATACGCAGCAGCTCCGCTGCAATAAGTGTTTAACTTGTAAATCACAGTTCGGGGTTCAGGTTTTTTACATGCGGGCCTTTGTGGTGCATTAGTCTGCCTTATAAATTGTGTCTGCAAAGTCAGGCCTGTGTTGTCATTTCTGAAACGTGCTCTGTCTTTTTTTAATTAGTTCCTGCTCTGAAAAGCTCACGATCTGTATTCACATTTGTGCTTGTACAGCTTCAAGCATTTTGTCAGAACTCAACAAACTAAAACATCTTTAATCCATTTTGATAAAATAATGGTTAATTTATCTTTGTGACCTTATGAAGGTGTGCAACTGGAGAAGCCTGGCAGGAAATCATGCTGGCATGTTTGCCTGGAAAACGCTGTGATCCAGAATCTGATTATAATCCAGGGGAAGAATACACGTGTGGAAGCAATTTTGCCATCATTTATTTTATCAGTTTTTACATGCTTTGTGCATTTTTGGTGAGTCTAGCTTGTGCTTATTAACAGAAATGGGGTTTTGACATTTTTGCTTTCTTCTGAGCCAAGAGTAGTGAGTTCAGAGAATGATTGAAAATCCCACAGTAAAATATTTTTGCAAGGTTATATTTTTCCATACACAGTCCTAAATCCTGTATCTTACACTGATTTTTGTGTTGAAATACTGGAACAGGTTGCCCAGAGAGGCTATAGATTTCCCATTCCTGGAAACATTCAGGGCCAGGATGGACGGGGCTCTGAGCAACATGATCTCGTTGAAGGTGTCCCTGTTCATTGCAAGGGAGTTGGACCGGGTGACTTTTAAAGGTCCCTTCCAAACCAAACTATTCTGATTCTAAATTCCCATGTGCAAGATATTTTTGACTGCATATATGCAGGAGTAGTTGGTCTCAGTAGTATCATTAAATATTCATCAATAATAAACCCACAATTTCTTTGACTTACTAGTAATGCTGTTGGTACTATTTAAACTTAGCAGAATTTGGATTCATGTCTCTATCAGTGTACTCACACTGTGGCACATGAGATACGAGTGATAATCTTTCTCCCTAATTCACGGCATCATGGATTATTTGCTTTAAAATAATCTTTAAAATATGTTTTTCCTCATTGCAATTGTCTGGTCTAAGCAGGTTGATTCGTTTTATTCACAATTCTGTTCTCCTTGCAAAAGGAGAGTGGTCAAACAGAATTCTGTGAACTAATAATGGAAACATACATGTTCTGCTGTTCTGTATCATCTTCTGTGTTAACATATACAGAAGTCTTATTGCTGTGACCTTGAATTCTATTAGTACAAGAACTGTTTCCTGAGATCCAGAGTGTCAAATACATGTGTTGGATCCACTCTTTTATTTGATGTAGTTGTATATGGCAAATCAAGAGAGAGAAGCAAAGGCATGTTACAGCCTGTGTCAAAGACTGAGTACTCTGATAGAATCACACTCTTGTCATATGATCACTTGATAGAGTTCCACTTAGTTAAATGGTTTTCTGTGATATTTGATGGTATTTGCCAAAAATCATTGTTTTGAGAGATCAATTTATTTGAATTCTTAACCTGCTACCTTATAAAATTATTTTATTTATTGAATATTTTCAGAAATTTAAAATAATTAAGGCAGATTGTTCTTAATTACTTTTTTTAGATTATAAACTTATTTGTGGCTGTCATTATGGATAATTTTGATTATTTGACACGTGACTGGTCTATTCTGGGTCCCCATCATTTGGACGAGTTCAAAAGGATATGGTCAGAATATGACCCTGAAGCAAAGTAAGTTAGATCACTTCTCTGATAAGATTTATCTGGTAAAAACAAGAAAAGTGCACAGTATATTCTTTGGGAATGGATGTGTGTTTGATAACTGATGTGTGTTGGTTCTAGGGGAAGGATAAAGCATCTTGATGTGGTTACATTACTGAGACGCATTCAGCCACCACTTGGTTTTGGCAAATTATGCCCTCACCGAGTGGCCTGCAAGGTAGGTTTTACCCTGTTTTCTTTCTAGGTTTCTCTCTCAGGTCACTCATTCAATTCTGCCCAATATGTGTCACGTATACACGATAATCCTGTATGTTCACAAGGTCACCTTCACTTTCAAGTTTTTTCTGTTTTTTTGCAGGCTTAACTTAAATCAGCAAAACTAGCATAATTTCTTCCAGTGTACTCTTTGGAGTAGTTACCACCAATGTAAAATTTTTCACAGAGCATCAAAATGGAAGGGGTGGGTCTGTAAATCTATCATTAGTCCATTAATGTCACGTACATGAACTACCTCATCCCAGTGTTTCTGATGACCCAGTGTCACGTGTAAAACTCCTTCAACCCAGTGACACTTCTGATTTCGGTCCCGGGAAGGGGAGGGTGGTAGTTTAGTTGACGATTAAGTTTTGATACAGTACTTCTGCAGTCACTTTGAGAAGTTTGCTGCACGTGAAACACGGAAATGAGTTTGAAGGCTGGGGACTGCAAGGTGACGAACCAGGCTGAAGTGAATAATGATGTGCAATATGATATGTAGCAGTGAGTGAGAGGACTGAAAATTAAAGGGAATTTAAAATGATGTAGAATTTGTCAGGCAAGATGTGTAATTTAGATGAGGATGAATCGCATTTTTATATAAATGTTGAAAAGCAACACAAAGGAGGTGAATAATTATTATGTTATTTGAGGACTTCAGAACTATGGATATTGCGATTTTAGCAATTTCAGTAGGAATAAAATCAAGGCTTTTAATTAAAGGATTGTTACAACAGCACTGTCATTGCATTTCTTTTATATCTGTTTTATAAATAGGTAAGCGGACATATAAAACACTGTGTTCAAATGCAGTGCCACAAGGCATGCTTAAAGCAAATCTATGTACATTAAAATAAATTATCCAATTGAGTAATACTTTTAAACTACAATAGAAGAAAATCCAAGTCAGGCATTGGGAAGAGATTTTGATAGATTAAATAGTGGTGTTCTGACAGACAGGGTCACGGCCATACTGCTCTAAAACACGAATGCTAAGGCAGAGGTGGACTAATCCAGAGAGGAAAGGCCCTTTGACACTAATTCAGTGCAGATAACATGAGAGGTGCACAGCATTGCTGAAGAGTTGCCTGAGAAATTAATCAGCTTATACAAGACAGACCTGGTGCTGTGGTTCTTCACGGGCCATGAGGCTGGAGGAACCCATGGGAAACCTGGAACATGATTGCAACAGGAATGCATGCTCTTAAATAACAGCATTTGTCCTTAATACTCGCATAGCTTGACTTATAGCCAGGGGCTGGACTTCAGTGTTTGCAAATTAACTCAATAAACTGCCCTGGAAAACTACTGGACAGTTTTAGCTTTTGTATCAGCACGCATGAGACTAATATCAGAAAGAAGTGATATTGGGTGGTTACTATACACAGCTAGGATGGAAGACTCAACTTTTTTCAAAGACTTGTATCATTTTTATGCCTCTCAGTGGATATTATTCTTTGAACATGTCAGCTTTTCAGAATTTAGTATTACAGGAAGTTTTTTTCCAACAAAGCCACGTCAAAAATCTGTTTTGCTTTTCTTGTTTGCAGAGGTTGGTAGCCATGAATATGCCACTAAACAGTGATGGAACCGTCATGTTCAATGCTACTTTGTTTGCCTTGGTTAGGACTGCTCTAAAGATAAAAACAGAAGGTAAGGTTCTTAGCTGTAAGGCCTTTGCTGCAGTCATCAGAAGCTGTAATGAGGAGAAGTTACATTTCTTTTTATTCATTTTGTTTGACAGAGTAAGGCTGCCTTAGTCTCACTGGATTTGGTTTGCGTTTGAATCATGGGTTGTATTCACTGTTGCTAGGAATGAAAATGAAAAGAAAGGGATAGTGAGGCCAGAGCCCAAGAAATCTGAGAAATTATTGTATGTTTTTGTCTGGTCAGATAAAAATAATTAGCAGTGGCATCACAGGAGTTCTACTGCAAGGAATGAATGAGCTCTGCTTTCTGTCCCACCAAGATGGTCCTTCCTCGTTATTATGGCTTGGTGTCTTGGATCCCATACTGGTGCAACTGCACCCTTTGCACACTTGAAAGCAACATCCCCAGTTGGGTTGAGGCTGGTTCTGACCGGGTTGAATGGATATCTGTCATTTGCATCAAAGAGGGAAAAGTTTTAAAAAAATAGTGGTGCATTTCAAAGTATTTTCTTTCTATTTTCATAAGTTTTGTTCGTTGTTTTATCACCTTTTACTGCTCTCTGTTCCGTGTCTTCTGCTACTCTCAGCAGGGTTTGAGTTCCACTGCCAATAACAAACTGATTAGATAAAGCCCCCTCGGGCATCGCTGTGGTTTAGGTGAGCACTGCAGCAGATGAAAAACTGCGCAGGAGTCAGTTGCCTGAACTTTCAAGCTTTTACAACTGAGCAATTACTATGATTAAACAAATAATTGCCATCCTTCATTTTTCTATTTCATTGCCACAGGTAACCTAGAGCAAGCAAATGAAGAACTTAGAGCAGTTATAAAGAAAATATGGAAGAAAACGAGCATGAAATTACTTGACCAAGTTGTCCCTCCAGCTGGCGGTCAGTCTGATAAACTTTGCAATACGCTGTTCTCTGTGCCTTTTGGTCTTTCTAGTTTGTTAAGAACCAAAGAAATAAAATTACTAAGTTTTGCAATTATAATGTCATTAAAGGACAACAAACAATAATAACAAAACAAATACAGAGAAAATTAAATCCTGTTACACTAGATAATACATATAGGACCAATAAGTACCACTTCCTTAGATCAGAAAGGAAGAGAGGAAAATCTTGTGCTTATTTTCTTGCTTGAAGAAAATACCTTCTTAGATCTACCCTTGATTTCAAGTCATTCAGCAAAATAAGCTAAACTTAGTTTGATTTCAATGCGTTGAGCAAAATAACATGTTTTGTGCTAATTAAGCTTGACAATGTACATTACATTATAGCTTCTATCCTTGTATATGTTGAATACTTTGGGAGAAAACTGAAAAAAATTGCCAGCTTAAAAATAATTTTGTTGCTAAATTGATAAAGCAAGAGGCTAAATTATCTCAGTTACACTAGTTTAAACCAGAGCAATTCCATAGCCAACAGATAATGGAAACGGGTCAGATCTATGCCAGTGTGACTGAGATAGGAATATGGCCCATGTAAAGAGATACCTAAATTCTAATGACACCAATATGTTTGTGAGAACTATGAGGCACGTGTATTAGGTGTTCCTACGTGCTATAAACTGATATGTCAAATATTTGTTATCTCTCTCTTTAAATATATATATTCTAATATATATATTTAGCTTTTTTCAATATATACATTTTTATTAATACGCTATAGTGTAGGTTTAGGTGACTTTTTACTTGCTTTTTCAAGTTTTAAAGGTGCAGGATCTGTTGCACTGTCACCCACACCCAGGATATATTTATCTAGGCATCCAATACACAGATCCATTGTAATCATCTGGTATTTCTTGTAGTTTATTGTACTTTTATAGTGTTACGGCAGCTTTCAAGACTGATCAGACTCAGGTTTGGAAGCAGACTCAAGATCCCAGGCCCGATGGTGGTGGAGGCTGATCCCTTTCTGAAGGTGATACTCTCAGTCTCGAGGGGAGGAAGAGCATGCTGGCTGCACTGCTGTTCAGCATGACCCAAGAAGCAGCATTAGCTTTGTCGCTGGAGGGAGTCACTGCTGTCCGTGTGGTAGATGCCAGATAACAGTGGGGATGAAGGCAAAAACCTAGCAAATTTGACTATCCAAAGGGGAACTGATACTGCACATTTAAAACAACTTTTTCTGTTCTACTCTGTTTTTTTTAGCCTTACACCTAAGTGCTTGCATGGCATAGATGAATTGCTTTGTTATTGTTGTAACTATGTGCTTGAGCTTTTTCTGCAGCCTCTGTTCCTTTCAACTATGAGTCTTTCCGAATATTCTGAAGCAATTCTGTTTTAGGGTGGTGGCATGGAATTAGTGTTGCCTCTTGCCAACTTTATTCCCCTACATTTTTTATTGAAATAGAGATGCATGCTTCAGAATAGCAAGCTGTGCCTGCATAAATCAATCCGACAAAGAATCTGCAAAGATTACACTCCTAGAACTAATCTCACTTAGTAACTCACTGTTAACTTCAGCTTCACTTCATTGCTGAATATAAGCTGTATATTTATTTTCAGCTATACTAAAATTCATTGCTAATATTTATTCTGCAAATGTAGCTCTTTAGTGTAGCTAGAACGCTGAAAACCTGGATCACTGCTTGATTGATAGGAAACAGTATGGCTTCCTCAACCCAGTATAAATGAAAACATGTTGGGAAGTCCTTAAGATTTACGAATTTTTTATTTCAGCTTGGTTTGTTTCTGAGTGGGCCTTGTTGTGACTTACCTGAAAATTGAAAATACTGTAACCCACCTAGAAAAAAGAGGAGTATGGCTATTTTACATTCATATGTTATAGGGGTGTAAAATAGCTTAGTATGCAGTAGAAATTAGTTTCTGTTGATGCTTAATATTCAATAGAAAATTTGTATGCCACCAGTGGCAGCTGATAATGACAATCTGCTAGGAGACAGAAAATTCTCTTCAATATAAATCAACAAAGCATCCAGATTCAGTCAGTTAAAACCACTTGCACTTAATGATACTGAGCGGTCTAGTTTATAATGGTTTTCTCCAGTATTACTTCTACTGGTATAACTGAACGCTAGATCCTTCGTGTGCTCATGACCATGCCTTCAGAACACGAACAGAACAATTATTTGCAGACAGAATGAAAATAATCAGTATAACATTTTTTTGTCCTGAATTATAAATAGATGCACTAGAAATTAATAGTTAGTTAATTATTGGTACTGGCCAAAGATCTCATTACTATAACTTCATTAAACTGTTAATAGTTAGCAACACATTTACAGAAAAATGAAACTGCAAAACACAGAATGTCAGTCAAGTGCCTGAATGTATGAAGGAGTTAACATTCTTAGGAGACTAGAGAGTAGGAGACATACATACAACTCACTAAAGATTCGCCTGTATTCTCTAAACTCCCCAGTCTCCACCTGCAAACCCATTTAATCCTGCCTAATACTTTTTGCCCTCTTCCAAAAACTTCCTACTGAAATGATTCCTTTTGCTGTCACTAAGTGTAAGTCTAGATTTGTCTATTCTGTGGTCAGTTATGCTCAGCTGCCTCCCTATACCTGTCTGTATCTGGCTATATGTGTGTTACTCAAAAAACAGAGTCAAGGATGGCTCCCCTTGTCCAGGCTTCAGTTCTTGTGTGCCCGTGTCTGCAGTACAACTGACTGTGCCTGTGAAGTACACGTGCATCTTGTTTGTACGCACAGACTTTGGCATGCACAATTCAGCAACCTAGTCATGCATTCATCAAATATGCTTATAAAAAGTTGGTGCATGTCCAGAGTGATCAATAAGGGCCCTTCGTTTCTGCATACTGAGATTTCACAGGTATTGTGATCTCAGGTACAGTCAGTAGTCGTGCAATGTCATAGCCCGATTTGAGACATGCTCTAAGTGCAACCCATAGTAGTGTACGTTATACCAAGTCTGTCACTTCTATGTGCTTGTTCTTTCTAAGAGCCATTTGCTATATCACTTCCTTAAAAGTTCTGTTCAAATACTTGAAACAAAATAGTATAAAGGATGGGGAAAGGCTTATCTGGGGAGTTTGACCAAGGCCCCAATGCAGACCAACGGATTCAGCTGAACTAGGGAAGGCAAGTTTAGATTAGATGTTTTAGAAGAGATCTCTTCCTAGTACAAAACACCATTAGCCTCTTGAAGAGCTGCCAAGAGAGATTACAGATGAACATCAAAGCAAATGTTCACAAAAACTTTAGAAATTACATTTGGGGAGTCAACTAAAAAGCTTTGTACTGCTGAGACTGAATCTCTGTACACTGGTGTGCTTTTCTTGTGAGCTATGGAGTCGCTGCTATTTCCTAGCGGGAACTGGGGTGTCTCGAACCCTTGAAGAGATGTCCTCATTTGGCAGAGCAGGCTTTTTAATACGCTAGGATATTTTCTGCAACAGGCTGGTCTCCTAACCAAGGTATTTTAAAGCAGTTATAATTATTTTTATTTGATACATTTAAAGACAAATAAAATACTGGGATAATACATCCCTGGTACACTTTTACTGAAGTTAAAGCCTGTCATACTTTCACACGCATACAGCCCATCCTCAGACATTATCATGAGGAGCTTATTTTGAATGATGGAAGATTCATTTTGAGACAAATTTTGCACAGAGGTAAAAATGAGTTTAAAGAGTATTGTACATGGATTGGATTTCCCCATCCTTTTTATTGATGTGAAAGCAAGTCAAGGAAAGAAGAAGGTTAATTAAATTGAAATTAGGAAAAGCTGTCATATTACAGGTAAAAATACTATTAGAAATACTATCATTAGTGAGGTACATTGGGACATATTATTGATGAAATGAAGACACAAGGACACTCTGTTTTAATCAAATGTTAATGTATGACGTTACAGTATATGACAATCGATTAGACAATTTGCTTGACAGTCAATTAGAGAAAAGGCTTGCTCAACAGAATGTGCTTGTATGTAAAAAAACCCAACCCCACAAAACAAAAAAAACCAAACTCAAGTCTATCCTGAAGCTCCACTAGAGAGTTAAAATATGGAGAAAACAAATAACATAAAAAAATTTCCCTACTTTCCAACAAAGGTGTGTAGAAAATGTGTCTGGGCACCTTAAGGTTTTCTGTGTTTAGTCAAGTCACAACTGTACAGAGTCACCCAGATCCTGAGATGCGCTAAGCACCTGTCTGTCCCTGCACCGCAACTGGAACGATGGGAACCTACTGTCCATCAGGATCTGGGCCCTGACAGTGGCAAGAACTTCAATGCCTAAAACACACCAGCCCTCCTTTATGTATGGCAGTGGCCAACTAGCAGCTCTGTCACAAACAGCTGTCTCAAGATACTGAAAAAAATCAAGAGATCAGGCAACACAGCAGAAAGGGAAATGGCTGACTTCATGCCAGATGACCCTAGGGGGGAAAAATGTGTAAAAACAAAAGCAATGTTTTTGAATAGAAAACTATTGCTAGTTTTCTGGCAAGCGTTACTCATCAAGAGATCAGACTTGCACAGCTGAATGATTCATGAGACTCATAAACCAGGCACATACATTCTTAACATGTGATAACCAGGCGCTTTTGATATCCTTGTAAGGTACTTCGAACTTTGGAAACTTTGAAGTGTGGATTTTGTTCACAGCAGTGACTCTGTAAAAGTGCAAGGGTTTACTGCACTTGCTGCTTGCGTGTCTTTTGAATTGTACTGAATTAACTGATGGAAGTTATTTTCATTTCTATCAGCATTGCAGAGCTGACAATACAATAATGTGGGAAAGCGCCATGTTGTTTCATATTTACTATTGTCACCACCTATCTAGAAGATGGCTAAGGACCCCATCTTCACTTAAAAAAGAGCCTCATAGAAAATATGTTAAACTGTAACCTCTCTGGGATTTCCTCAGAGTCTAGAATTTGTCGGGTGACAACAGGATAGCAGAATGTTCAGCCCAACATGAGCATCTGGGGCATGAATAAAATTCAAACTGGAAGATGCTCAGGTATTACTGTCAGGGTGTGACACCAATAAAAGAATGTGCATGGCAAAGCAGGCTGTAAAGATATCAAAGTCCTTATGCAATTAGATCCAGCAGTAAAAAAGATAAATTAAAAAAAACCCCTGAAAAACCACAAAGAAGTTGTAAGCAGGACCTTTTTTTTTTTTTTTGAGTCACTCTTACAAACGTAAGGGTGTGTAAGTCATAGCAGCTTTTATTGAAATGCATTTATTCCAAGTAACTAAAGCCAGTCTTTCAGCTTCTGTGCATACACAACCATGTTTATGGTTTTGTTACAAACTTATGCAAACTTTTACTTGGAAGCACATGAGACTTGGTAAAGTATTGTATTTTCTCCTTTATAAGGATGAGTTCACCTAACTGTCTGAGCCTAAACTGCTTGCTAAAACATTGCTTTTAAGCTAGTTACAGGTTCCATTGTTGTAAGCTGAAAGCACAGTACTATTGCACCCATCACGTTTTTCCCCCCAAATCAGATATGAGTGTACAGGCTATTGATAAATGTGCTGACTTGGGAGAGATCTGTCTGGTCTGTTCATTTAGATGATGAGGTAACCGTGGGGAAGTTCTATGCCACCTTCCTGATACAGGACTACTTTAGGAAATTCAAGAAACGCAAAGAACAAGGACTGGTGGGGAAATATCCTGCGAAGAATACCACGATTGCTCTGCAGGTGATTTTGTTTTTACATTCTCAACTAACCATTTTGTGAGCTTGCTTGGAATACCAGGTAGATGAATTTTGATGATTGTGCAGTGCTGCAAGGATTTTATTTAGCTGGGACACTTTGGCCCTTATTCGTCAGAAAAGTAAAACGTAATCCTGCTATTCTGTCTATGACCAGGTAAGTGCAAAAAGTTACTCTCTGTGGATTACTCAAACAGTAGCAATAGTTATAAAATTTCTTAGCAAGTCTAGTTGATACATCAGTTGCTGATGTGAAATCAGATAAATGAAATTCTGAGCTATTATTTCCATTCTTTGTTTTGCTTTCACTGTTTAATTTCTTGTGTTCCTATGATGCTATAAGCCGGTTCTCCAAAAACTTTGTAACTTGCATTAATTTTAAGTAAAGAGGTTTTTATATAGTGTCCTTTTTCTTCTTAATTGTCATTGTTCTTTTTCTTATCCACTTCTGATTACTGGTGAAATGCCTTCCTACCAGTATTTTTTAATATTTGCAAATTTTGAACATCATATTAATAATTTTCTTTTCTAGGAAGTAATATTAGCATACTATCTTAATGTCATATGCTTCTGTCTGTCTCTTAAAACAAGCTGTCACATGGAAACCAGGACAATAGATTTGGCCATCTTTCTCTCAGCATATTCTGAACGTTTCTGGCCAGTGATACCCTTTGTATTATCCACTTTGGAACAGGCAAATGGAAAGGCTGTCCTCAAATAATTCCAGACCTCGTACACTGCACTGTTTTTATTGGATTGGGACTTTGTGGATTTCAGTTAGGGCTGAGTAGATTCCTACAAACTATAAAGATATTTAGTGTTTCTGATAGCCTTTTGTTCTGATGCCAAAATTTAGGAATACGTTGTGAAAATATCTTTCTAAAAGGGAAGGAATGTGTTAACCTGATTAAGATACATTTTTCATTGTTAAAAATCCTGCTGGTTTGTGCTTTGATCTTGCAGAAGGATCTTTGCTGTCTTAAGTAGGTAATTTGTTTCACTCCTGTTTCCTAAGAATGTGCCTGCTGGCAGGTCTGACACAAATTCTGTTCCACATCACTGCACGCATGAGATGCAACAGGCAGAGAGATTCACCATGATTCTTGCTGCTGGCATGTGAGCACGTGGCTTATCAGGACAGTGTGAACTGTGTTTGCATATCATGAGAGAAGGGAAAATTACGGGGAATGGAAGAGATACAAAGAAAAAAAACTGGAAGCAGTTGGGAGGGAAATGAAAGACACTGGGTTTTTAGGAAGGGCTTGGCAGACTTCTTCATTTGAGAACCATTTGAGCTAAAGGGGCTCAAAGTTAGTTTTAAGCCACAGCATTACGGTTTTCCACTTGTGTTTTTGAAGTTGCACACATAACCATAGAGAAACAAACACTGAGTTTCCAAATGTGAGTGTGCTCTGTTATTATCAGATCACGCTCCCTGTTCAGTAACAGATGGAGAGCAAGATGACACTGGAAAGAATTAGCTCTTCCTCTGTCTTTAGACAAATATTTTTCAATTCAGAAAGCTGAAAAATGACCATGAATCTCTGCTAGGAATCTACATTGGCTTGTGGGATTTGAGGCATGTTTTTTGCTGATTGAAACAACGCTCCGGTGGTAATAAAATGAGCCAGGCTGGTAGATGGGAAGGTTTGTTCCTTCTTTCTCCCGATTTTCTTCTCCTCTACTTTTGTCTTTCTAACAAATCAGTAGTAACCCAACTCGATTTACCAAACAAAAGTGGAAATGCTGTTTCAAAGAAACATGAAACCTATGGTTGGGAAAAAGCCCAGTCGTACGGTTTCCAGTCCAGCGTATACAGCATATAATTCAATAATGCAGGAGACCAAAACTTGTGTACCGTGTCAAGAGAATGTCACAGGCAGCCCCCTCATCATTCTGGGGCCAGAATGCCAACCCAACTGGAATAAAGAAAGCAGAAATGCTTCTGACATGCTGGGTTTGAGAAATGTTTGGGGGTGAGGTAGTAGATTAGAACAATAAGTGCCTTTCTTATGCTATTGACTGATACTTAAGCAGTGAGAGCAAATATTTTTTCTGGATAAATCAGGACAAAATTTTATTTGTAGCAGTAGTTTAGGAGAGGCCTTTTTGCGATGATGGAAATTTGTATTGAGCCAAACAGAAGTCACATTGCTAGTAAAATAAATGTGAAGTGAAGCATGAACAAGGTTAATTACTTTCATCTAGTACTTAGAGTCAATGAATTAATTCCATACTTTTTTTTTCCCCAGGGAGAATACTTACTGTAAACTATGCAATGTTTGCATCTATATTTCACATTTATTTACATGTAGCCCTCTTTGTTAATACATGCCAATAAAAAAGAGAGGATGTTTCCCTTCACATCACAAGTACACAAAAGCACTGATCTATTGAGCTGAACTTGATTTTGGGATCATGTTTCAGATTAAACTGATTATGCGTTTTTCTCTCTGCAAATTGTATAATATCAACCCTGCAGTAAACGGTAAAAGAAGAATAAAAACCTCTAGTAGGCATCAGCTGAGGGATTAATATGTTGCTCAAGTTCAATGTAATTGTGCTTCTGTGTTCATGCTGTGTTCACAGAAGGGCTTAGCTTGGAGGGGCTCTGGGTCTGACGGAAAGCACAGAGCTCTTGCGTAGCTGCAGAGCAGTGCGCTCCGCTGCAGCGTTGGAAGATGGGCTCTATGAAGATGCGTAACACGGGGGAATTGAGACTTGACTTCTGTGTCTCTTATGTTCACTGCTATAGCGTAGGTCTACTCAGCTATTCTTCTGCATGCTTATCTTCTTTTAGTAGTTCTTGTGTTGTATTCTGTTCATACTAACAGTTTGTTTTTATGTTAAAGTGTCAACATAGCTTTGGGGAGTTTTGTTCTTTCTGGTTTTCTTTGCTATTAAATAAGCAGGTAGTAAAAACATGTTCATTATCTACAAATGTAATGGTTTATATGAACATTTTCAGAGTCACAGGCTTTCAGTATTCTGAAGTTCTGAAGACCAAAGTGTTTAGAATACATGCTTATGCTTTGTTTCAGATCCAGTGAGTTTATATAGCAATATACTTTATCCATCGTTCTTCTAAAATCCATGGAGCAAAGCTTACAACTGTCTCTTTCATTTCCTGGTATCACTATAAGGTGCCTCAAAAGAGGGAGCATTGTGTATTTTATGTGACTCAGAATAGTGTAGCTGATAGTGATTCTTATATTTAAATAAGGGTATTGTGCTCGCACTCCTTAAATTAAGTTTAAACTGCATGTGTAGGTAGGCTGCACCGTACCTCAAATGGATGTGGGCTTAGTTTAGGTATAGGGAAAATTATCTCTTTGTAGTTCCAGTATTTATAAGCATTTAATTTTTTTTCTAAGAGTCGTGACTCTGGCATGTTGCATTATACACACATTTCTTAATATAAGACGTGTATCTAAAATGGTGCTACTGCTTTGTGAGTACTATAGATGTGGAAAATGGATTTAAAATTTATTTGGCATTTGTTGAAGTAGGCTTTTTAAAATGTTTAACTGTTTAATGTTTTAATGCTTAATTTAACTTCTAAGTGTTTTGATGCTTTGGTGTGAGGTGCTTTTCAAGCATCTTTAAGCTTATCTCTCTCTAGATGACCAATTCAGAAATACAGTTATTAGTCATACGACAATTTTTCTCACTGAGGGACTCCTACAGCTCTCTTATTTCAGCATTTGAAAGCAAGTGTGTCATCTCAATGCTGTGTCAGAGACAGAGGCATCATTAATTGTCTCTCAAGATGCTATTTAGGACACAGCGCTGGTGTATTAGTGCCTTGTGCCATCTTGAAAACATTGCAGGTGCTATTATGGCTCATAAAACACGGCTGCACAGAATTGCCATGTTAATTTGAAGTCATCGTGTGCATTTACAGGAAAGCCTATTTAAAGACATGCTTGGGTTTGTTATGTCATTATGTTGCTCAGCACCCTGTGTGTCACTGGTTTGCTCACTAACCATTGGACTGATAGGTCTCATCTTTCTCATGCCTACAAGGAAAAAATTAAGCAAGGCATGAAAAATTAAATTCTGGAGAGAAAGTGTCTGAATAAGAAACAACTTCTTGTGCAAACTTGTGAAATCTCTAGAACAGAATTAGAGGCAATCAAACACAGTAGCCTTACTCTCTTCTACTTCAAAGAAACAACAAAACAGAAAAACCTGAGTAGAAACGATAGGTGTCCTCTTGCAGAACGGCACGGTGATCGATGTTATAGAACTGGTGCCTAATCATGTCTCTTGCATGTTTTATCTCTTCTGTTAGAACCTTTCATCTTCCAATGTCTTTGGAAACAAAATTTGCTAAAAGACACATAAATATGAACATCCATGTGAGAAAAAAAAATGTATATTTTTTCCAGTTACAGGTACATTGGGCAAAGACATTTATATATAGCAAATAATAATACTCTGTGTTGGAAAGTTAGACATGAACAGAACTGAACAATTTTGTGTTCTGCAATATGCTGGGATTATTAAACACATTTTCTTAGAAATGTGATCTGCCTGACTGATGCCTCAGCCTTGTGAACCAGGCAGGTTTTCAGTCCAGTGAGCTGAGATCGATATTAGATGTACATATGATCACAGAGCTGGTCCCTTGCTTCTTGAAATGATGTGAATTGTATTTTGGTCCTCAAAAAATAGGAAATCAATCAATATTTATTATTCACATTTCCACTTATTTAGGGAAAAAATTAAAGGTGTTTTTTACTGCTTAAATGGCATAAAATAACCTTGAAGCTTCCTTTAAAGAAAGGTGAGACTTCTCTGGATGGGAGAAAATGTTCAGGAATTAAGAATCTGCTACAAAAAGTAAGGATATAAGGGAGACTAGAGAGAGTGTGACTCTCTCTAGTTACCAAAGAAATGTTATCAAAGTTCTTATGTTGGTCTTTAGTGTCCACTCGTTGTTCCAGCTGTGGAAAGTAAAGATGATTTAGTTGTGATTTCCTTTCCTCTGCAGCTCTGATGAGCCGCGCTCAAAGACTATGAGGAAGTATTTTCTGTATAAGACTCAAACTTGACTTTTTTCTTTTTTCTTTTTTTTAAAGTCCTTGTGGCACGATGCTTCAGGAATGGGGCTAGTCTTGAATCATTCTATGTAATAACAACAGAAGGTCTTATAAAGGTCTGCTTGGGGAGCTAATTGCCTCCTAAGAACTTAAGCAATAGTAGTGGAACAGAAACAAGCACGCCTCTGGCAAATGTAAACAATTCACTCTGCAGGCTCTCTTTTTGAAAGTCCCATCTACTCAGGT
Source organism: Psophia crepitans (assembly GCA_013399095.1). Lineage (NCBI taxonomy): Eukaryota > Metazoa > Chordata > Aves > Gruiformes > Psophiidae > Psophia > Psophia crepitans. Next base: position 1,000,141 of record VWZZ01003776.1, on the reverse strand, counting down.
GTTTGGTTTGTGGTTTTTTTTAAGAGAAGAAATTATCTCAAATTCAAATGCAGCAGTTTTTAGGACTTCAGAAACCGAGAACAACGTGCACTCCCATTGCCCTCTTGTGTGTTATAGTGTCTTTCACAGAATCGTAGAGGTTGGAAGGGACCTCTAAAGATCATCTAGTCCAACCTCCTCTGCCAAGGCAGGGCCACCTAGAGCACATCACTCAGGAACGTGTCCAGTCGGGTTTTGAATGTCTCCAGAGAAGGAGACTCCACAACCTCTCTGGGCAGCCTGTTCCAGTGCTCTGTCACCCTCACGGTGAAAAAGTTTTTCCTCATGTTAACCGTGAACCTCCTGTGCTCCAGCTTGAACCCGTTTCCCCTTGTCCTATCACTTAATGAGACTGAGAAGAGCCTGGCTCCATCTTCCTGACACTCACCCTTAACATATTTATAAACGTTGATAAGGTCACCCCTCAGCCTCCTCTTCTCCAAGCTAAAGAGACCCAGCTCCCTCAGCCTTTCCTCATAAGGGAGATGTTCTACTCCCTTGATCATCTTCGTGGCTCTGCGCTGGACTCTCTCTAGCAGTTCCCTATCCTTCTTGAGCTGAGGGGCCCAGAACTGGACGCAATATTCCAGATGCGGCCTCACCAATGCAGAATAGAGGGGGAGGAGGACCTCCCTTGACCTACTGACCACAGCCCTTCTAATGCACCCCAGGATGCCATTGGCCTTCCTGGCCACCAGGGCACATTGCTGGCTCATGGTCATCCCTCCATCCACCAGGACCCCCAGGTCCCTTTCCCCAGGCCTTTGGGGTTCTTGCTGGGTAGACTAAAATGGGCAGCATGATACAGGGAAACGTGTATCAGAAGGACCCTTCTTCCCTGTAAACTAATAGAGAGATGTGGGGAAGGTTGGTTTGATTTTTGTGTGTGTTCTTTTATTTAAGAGATCTTGGATTTGATTCTGAAGTGCTCGAAGGTAAAGTCAAACATTTTGAGTCCATGCTACCTCGGTGATCTTCGCAGAAGACATTAGATGCGGTTCAGCAGAGGGATTTTCCTACTGACATATAAGTACAGATTCCAGCATTTTTACATCAGCTCCACTTCCGTGGTAGCTGACCAATCTAGTGAAGGATTGTTTTATCAGTAAGAGCCGGGGGGGGGTGAGTCTCACTGTGTGGCACTCTCCTGTCATAAAAATTGTTATTGAAATACTTTTAGATTGCACCAGGTAAAATGAGGCAGTATATGGAAGTAGTCATTTTAATGCTAGATTTCACAAAATTGTTGTAGGTATTTCCATTAGAACTGAGGAATATTTTTAATTTTGCGGGTAGTCAGAGGTTGCTTGTAGAACCTGTGGCTTCTGCACTGGCTGTGAGTTAATAAAGCTGATCAGTTTGACTAACATATACTTTTCCATATGGTCATCCAGATTTTGGTCTTTTGCTGTTGACTATGTCTTTGCAAGAGGTCTGTTACATGAAAATTAGTATTACTGAAAGAAGGTGAGGTGATGAAAGCTGCCTGCATTCTCTTGAGTAAAGGAGGAGTAATTCACCAAGAAGTAAACCAGAAGGCAGTTGGAAATGTAAACAAAGTTAAATTACCATTGAATATGTCGCTGCCAAACACATGGCTTTTCTCAGCTTTTAAGCCTATATTTTTGGGGCTTTGTCACAATTTGGCAGGCAGGAATATATGCTAGTAGTTCTTGCCAGGGTTAAAATTTCTAACACTGCTGTCTGAGAGTGTTGTGTTCACAGAAAGGCTTAGCTCAGAGGGGGTCTGGGCTTGGTGGAAAGCACGGAGCTCTTGTGCAGTTGCAGAGCAGTGCACCCTGCTTCAGAGTTAGAAGATGCGTAACACGGGGGAATTGAGGCTTGACTACGGTCTCTCTTACGTTCACTGCTATGGCGTACGTCTACTCAGCTGTTTTTTTGTATGCTTATCTTCTTATTTTAGTAGTTCTTGCATTGTATTTTGTTCATACTAATCTCAGTTTATTTTTGTTAGTGTCAGTGTAGCTTTGGGGTTTTTTGTTCTTTTTGGTTTTCTTTGCTATTAAATAAGCAAGTGGTGAGAGTGGAACACAAGCGACTGTGCTTGCTAGTGCTTGAATAGCCAAAATATAATAGTAATCCTCTGCCAAATAAATAGAAGCCTTTAGTCTTCTGCTTTGAAATCTGTACCTTTAAGAGTTAATTTTACTTCCCTTTAGCAGCCTACAAAATTATGACATTAGCAACTTTGTTAAGGTCTTGACTGTGCTATTAGCATAAGAAGTGGGAGGAAGCATAATGTATTCATGAAACATATTGTATATTAGCTCACTAGTAAATGATTTTTAGAGCCTTATTCAATTATGGCATAACTCTGAAGTTCATCCCTGAGGAAGAAAAGATAATTGCTGAATACATGTGGCTAATATGATTAGTCAAGTGCCTTTTTCAGGAAGTTAAACGCTGGTATGAGTGAAACCTGAAGAGGACCCTGTAGTAAATCTACACTGTCAGATACAAAGTTTTTTGGTTCATCCCCTTCCAGGTTCTGAGCGCCTACACTGTGTAAATGCCATTTTGCTCCCCAGCAATCCAACTATTTCTGTTTTGAGCTGAAACCTGACTGCACTGCTGTGGTGTACTCTGGGGAACGCGTGTGAAAGGCAGTGTGAATGGGACTGAGCCATGTTTGGTGCCCTCCGAGGTCCTTCAGCTCCTTCTGGAGCTGTGAAACACTCAGACTTCTCTATGCATCTTCATGCCACCCCAGGGCAAGTAACATGCAATGTCATGCCATGGAAGTACAGTGCTGATGGGCTGAGGCAGCCCTCAGCTGCAGGAAAAAAAATCATAAATTGGGCTTTTAGATCTTCATCAAGAACTGAGGTGCTGTGCATGGTTACTAATAGTGTAAGTCTAGTATTAGTAAAGGGCTAAACAAGCAAATCTTTGGTTTCTTCTGAACCTGAGGAGTTTAAAAAAAGAGTTGGAAAGAAGTTGGAGTGTTTTGGTTCGGACCATGACAGCCAGAGTTAAAACAGGGAACGTGTCTCCTTTTTGAAGTAAGTCAGACCTATACAAGAGCACTGAATTCTTGGCCCTGAGTCTGTTTCTTCTCTAATGTGCAGGTCTGTCCTTGGCCATTTCTGCATTATCCCTTTTCCTAAAGGTTGCTTGTGGTAGCAGGCTTGAGAGGAATATGAGCTCATACACGCTGAGGTCCATGCTACTGTAGCCAGATGTTTTTCTGTCCTAAACTAAAGCTTTGAATCAGGTATCTGCATATCACAGTGCAGTGCAGCTGGGCTGGAATTATTTCATTGCTTTCTTTTCCATCTGAGCTCTGCTAAAACTGCTGTTGCTATAGCAAAGATCTTGTGTTTCCTTCGTGGACACAGGTTGCGAACATGTTTTTAACATGAAATATGCATCTCATTGAAATGCATTTTATTATTGTTCTTGCTGATTGCTTATATTTTACTGTAAGATGAATTTTATTTCCATAGGGTTCCATAAATATCAGTGGTCTTTTAGCCAGGTTCTACACTGTGATAATAAAGACATGATCACCTCAGGAGGGTTGTAGAAATATAAGCCTTTTATTAATAAAACAGTAAAAAGACACATAGTAGGATGTATCCTCTGTGGATGTCAGGATACAAAAACTTATTAACTGTCCTTTAAAATAAATTTACACGACTGTAATTAAAGAACAAAAAAGAATTTGCATTCTTAATGTGTTATGATATTGTCATTGATTTAGGCAGGACTAAGGACACTTCATGATATTGGCCCTGAAATACGCCGAGCTATATCCTGTGACTTGCAAGATGATGAACCAGAGGAAAACAATCCAGAGGAGGAGGAAGATGTTTATAAAGTAATGTCAGAACACAGCTATGTGAATTGTTTTATCATATAATATGAGATTAAAGAATGAGCTTATCCCTGAGCATGTAATAATAATAATTAAAAATACCCCTCAAACCAGAACAATATAAATATCTTACTAATAAATATTTTTATATATATCTATCAAAATAGTATTACCAGAACACTTGCATCTCATTATAAATTTAAGAAGCAGGGTGATTTTCCTGCCCCAAATTCTTTCTCTTTAATTCTTTTTTTTTTTTTTTTTAAGCAAATCCTAAGAAAAGATGCGAACCTTGCCATCTCAAATTGTGACAGTGGCAAGGTTACACCGGAAACATCTGCAGCGGTAGATAGGAAGAAGAGAATGAAATTATATGCAGCCAAACCACAACAGGCACAGAGCTGCGTATTTTAAAATGCAAGCTTGGATTTATGCAGAAGCCAACTAAATATAAATGCCATTTTCAATTTCCTGTAAGGGTTATCAGTAATAAGCAATGAAAAAAAAATTAATTTTTCTCTTTTATGCTATAGATATTCAGTCTAACGGTGAACACATAAAATTGATGTTTTCAGGAGCGATCTGCAAGTCATTTGTCAGCCAGAAAGAGAAGTTAATTTTCCCCAAGCATTTCAGAGGCAGCAGATGCAAAAGCATGCTTCTGCAGTAATGATGGCTGAAGCCCCACAGCTTGCTATTGCCCTTTGCAAACAAGGAGGATGTGGCGCTGGAGACGGTGCCGCAGCTGCCGTCAGTAGATGCATTTCTCAGCCAACCGTCATTACTCCTGTCTTCCCTAGATTGAGCTTCAAGACAGAGTGCTGTCATCCAAGACCCACACCTGGCTAGACAGGGAAGCCACATTATCTGGGTCAGATGTAAAAGAGAGCTGCATGTCATCCTCATAACCCAGCACTTCATTCTCTCTTTCACCATCCTTTACACTCGTCAGGGCTGGTAAAGAGTTACTACTCTTTCTTGTTCCTCTGCAAGAAGAAAGAATGGAAGCACTGAAGCTTAATGTTACCTACTTGAGATATGCTTGCAAGCTGTTGCATGGCACTCCATCCTGTCTGAGTGATGCCTGTTGCAAACTGATGCTCTGGGAGAATAGGAGAGAATTCCACCAGTGTCCTCAAAAATTAAGCAGACACCACCCTTTCTCAGGAAGTTGGTGCATGTCTACATATGGGAATCTAGGTTTCTCCTGCGTAATAAAATGTGGAGAAAGCTGGATGTCACATTTAGTTGTATGGAAAAAGAATAATCACAGCATAACGTTGATTTGACTCTGAAATACGAATACTGTCATTAACACAATCACATCTCTATCGCTTCAGGAGGTCCCATCTGAAGCATCATAAAATTAGAACGGAAAATCACAGATTATTTGAATTGCTACTTTTGAATGCATGTAGGAGAGAAAAGTAAACTGTCAGAAATGTGTTCTGTTGAGGTATCTTATTTAATTTTTTCTTTCTCTTCTCCTAAAACAGAGGAATGGTGCCCTCTTTGGCAACCACATAAACCATACTAGCAGTGACAGACGAGACTCATTTCAACAGATCAACACCACGCACCGTCCCTTACATGTTCAGCGGCCTTCAATTCCATCTGCAAGTGATACTGAGAAAACTATATATCCTCAGGCAGGAAATTCCGTATACCACAATCATCATAACCACAACTCGCTAGGAAAGCAAGTTCCAAACTCAACCAATGCCAATCTCAATAATGCCAACGTGTCCAAAGCTGTTCATGGAAAACATGCAAGTTTTGGACATCACGAGCGCAGATCTGAAAACGGTTACCATTCTTACTCCAGAACTGATCATGAGAAGCGTAGAAGGCCAAGCAGTAGGAGGTAAACTTACAATATGTATTTGCTTTTAAATAAACGTAGGTATTATAAATGACTATAAGAAAACTTACGCTACATGTAAGTAGTTTGTGTATTTAGCTTCGTTTCTGTTGCCTACTGATGTGTGAAACATATTTCAGATTCAGCTCTGATGCATGGCAAATGTATATAACTGTCAGAAGGTTTGAAAGTAGGAGTTTTCTTTAAAGTGACATTACTGGTTACAACACAGACACTGTAATCACCAATGAATTTCTCAAAACTACCTGATTTTAAGATATCTTTCTCCTTATTTCCATGGCTTGCCTGGATAGAACCCGCTACTATGAAACATATATTAGGTGAGTTGATATTGTTTGACATCATTGAAGAGGACAAAGTAGTTTTTTCATTTTTTTTTCCTTTTTTCTTTTCTCTTTTTCTCTTTTTTTTTTTTTTTTTTCTACAGTACAATTTTCACAATGCAACTGATGAATAACTTAAGTGACGATTTCTAAGTCAATTTTCCCACTGCCTGTTCTAAAAGGGTAAACTTCTGGTAAAGTTCAAAATTATTCAAGCTCTTAGAAGTCTAGGCAGGTTTGTGCAGTTTTCAACAGCCAAAAGATCCCACCTGATAGCAGCCCTTGTTGAAAATTGACTTGCAAAGACTGGAAGAAACACTGGGTTTGGCTTTGATAAATATTAACTTGTACAGTTCCATTTACAGGGGACCCAAAATCTTTCCTGGTCTGATGTCTGAATATTTTCTAAGGTAACTTTCAAAAATAGGATATGTTATGTTATTTGAAGTACATTGCTAAATGTACATCCAGTGCTAGTTTTTAATGGCCAGATTTGGACATCTGTTTCAGATTTTTCTTGGGATACTTCAGTGAGTGCTGCCTAATATTTTAGCCATTTGGCAAACTTTGGACATTTGAGAGAGGCTGTGTTTCTTCAAAGTACTCTGAATTTACATTTTGCTAACGTGTTTTAAATGTATTTGACTTTACTGAGCATCGCCGTATTAATTATTTTCCTATTTGTACCATAAGGAAATGAAGAGAGGTCATTTTAAGAAACAGATTAAACAGTCATGTTCTGAACTGCAGTTCTATGCAATTTACTGTAACACCACATTCTGACAAGAAGAGTTGTTAGTGCTTGTCTTTGTTTTCTTTTTTTTCCTCCTTGGAAAGACATTAAAAGAATTTGTATAGTTAAAATATTTAAATTAAAATATTTCTATAAAATACGTAACATATAATTTATAAAAATAAAATATTAAAAATATAAGTATTTGTTTACTACTTACAGATCTGACTCTGGTGATGGGCGTCGACCTACTATTTGTCGTGAAGAACGTGAAGTTCAGGACTATTGCAATGATGATCATTATTTGGGAGAGCAGGAATATTTTAGTGGAGAAGAATATTATGAAGATGACAGTATGTTGTCAGGAAGCAGGTGAGGATATTTGTTAAACTGGGAAAAATATTTCAATAAATCAGGTATGTCTCAGTGACGGCTTCACTAAGCAGACTTATACTGAAAATTCTCTAATGAAGTTAGTACTCCACAACTGCTGGGAAGTGAAATGGTGAACAGGAATAGTGTGTGTACCAAATTCAAAGGAAAGCACAAAGTTCCTTTGAACTGAGTATAAACTAGATAGTGCTTAACCAAAGCAGCATTTAATTTATAAATAAAACTTCACATGCAATGGAAGACGGATCAAGCTCAGACTGACAATAGAATAGAATAGAATCATTAAGGTTGGAAGAGACCTCAAGGATCACCTAGTCCAACCGACCCCCCCCCCACACGACCTATTACCCACTAAACCATGTCCTTCAGTGCTGCATCTAACCTTTCCTTAAATACCCGCAGGGACGGTGACTCCACCACCTCCCTGGGCAACCTGTTCCAATGCCCGACCACCCTTTCAGTGGAGAAATTTCTCCTCATCTCCAACCTGAACTGAGGAACTTTTAGAAACGATTTTCTTCTTTTAATGTAACTTAAAGATGAAACTGGTAAGCTGTGGACTGAGATCATAAGCTAGGACTAGCTGGACCAATAAAGAACTGGACCCACTGCCTTTGGAAAATTCTCGTTACACCTCTTTGTTAATAATCCTCCTCTTGGCACCAGTTTTTGTCTCCTTAGTACAAACACTTAACACTGTCATAGTTGTCCTGGCTTTTGTATATTTGGAATTGATGTTTTTTATGTTTTATTCATAAGCTTTATGAAAATGCCATCAATTGAATTTTAGTCAACAACTAGCATTTTGTACAAATTTGTACTACTGCTTAATGTCCAAATTTGTATTAATCTGAGGCTCCTTGCTGTAACTGCAAGTTCTAGTTTTATAACCTGGTTCCTCTCCATTTGCTAACTCATTTCTGTCTCCTGCGGCCCAAACTTGGAATAGTATCCTAGGTAATTACAGCGTTTTTGTCCAATAGGGTTTTTCCAAGGCCCAGTAGAGTTTTTTCAACAGCTCTTGTGCGATTCTGTGTATCTTAATGTCACATTTAAGAAAAGGTCTTGATTTAGTTTTGGTAAATTTAAGCTTTTCTCTGTAACTTGATTTCACACCGTAGTTTCTTCAGAAGTGGACAGTGGGTTTTTCTAACTTTAAACCAGCAACTCCCCAGTTAATTTGGCTTTGAGCATTACCAAAGTACTTTGATTTGAGCGCTATGCCATTGGCTTCAGGCAGTGATGGCTTCAGCAACAGGGCAGGTCCTCACTTTGCACTGGGACCACTTCTGTACATAAATAGGTTTCCAGTTCGGGCAATGTTTGGATGCTGCTTTGGGAGGAAGTCCTGATATTCCTGATTTAGTCTTTGACATGTGAGATTGTTCTGGTGTTTTCTCAGTATCAACCTATCATGGAGCAGAACCTATATATGGTAATACTGAAAAGTTTCCTATTTAAAAAAAAAATTAAATGCAGCTTTTTCCCAAATATCTCATGAGAGTTTTTTTAATTCCATAATATTCACCTTCTCATTATGACGTAGAAAGACATATGCATTTACAAGATTTTGAGTAGATTGTTTACATCTTCCTTCCAACAGCTATGTTTCCCTTCTGAATAAATTCAGTAACTTCTCAAAAACATCTACCACTTCTGTCAATACTTTTTTATTTTGAAGTCCAGCCCAGAAGTAGAGGAATTTTATTGCCCTTTTATCTTAGATCCATAAGTGCGTATGCACAACTGCCAGACACGCTTAATTCTCCTCTTCCTCCTCCCCTACTGTCTGTCTTTGCCATCTGAATTCTGGCAAAATTGGTACCTTGATCTGCATCTTGTTGGTTTGCATAAAAGCTAAGATTTGCATGATAACTAAATTTTAAAGAATTCTCAGGTCACTAATTTTTTTATATGATAATTACATTCAAATAACACCCTTCCAAGGTTTCATTTTTGACAAGAGATGTATCCAGAATGTAAAAGGCTTAAATCCATTCTCTGAGTTTCTGCCCCCACACATTACCTGGGGTACACAAGAGAACATGACAGGAGTAGAACAGAGGGGTTCTTTGTTATTAGTTTTTTGTTTGTTTGTTTTTGTGGTGTTTTTGTGGATTTTTTTAAGCTGTGTACAACTGAGGTCCTGTACTGGTAAGAATAACTTCACTGAAAATATGATTTGATACAAATTTCACCTGAGAACTTAGACTTTTGTACTAGTATAGTTACACACACAGTATGCTCTCTATCTCCAAATCAGTTTGTGTACAGAAACTGGATTTTAAAATTGAGTCATGTAATCATATAATGCAGTGTTCGGTTCTCTTGCTGGAGGAGGAGCAGATTTGAAAATCTTCTAGAAGAAATCTAATAGATCAATTTACAGAAACTCACTGAAAGAACATTTTCTTTATGTATTTAAAACGCAGGCATATGTATGATTACCACTGTAGATATCACTGCCATGACGCAGATTTTGAGAGACCCAAAGGTTACCATCACCCACATGGATTTTTTGAGGAAGATGATTCACCTATGTGTTATGATACAAAAAGATCTCCTAGGAGACGGCTGCTACCTCCAACACCAACACGTAAGTACATTAAGAACAATTTGTTTGCAAATCTAGAAATATTTAAATGTATTCAGACATGTTCCAGTTTAAAAAGGCTTCTTTTCAATTTGGATTTCAAACATGACATTTCTTGATTGCTGTTGCTAGTGGGTTATTGTGTACGGCAGAAATATCATCCATCCTGAGAGACTGGTCAGAGAATCTATGGACCCTAGCTCCCAAGTCAGTCTTTTTAGTATCTCTTACCTCACTCATTCAATAGTATAAAACTAAGCAATTTAATTGCCAATTTTAACTTGATTTGATAAATTAAGAACAAGGTAGAACGCTCTAGTAGTTTGCTTTGAAACTTTGATCAGAGGGTTGCAGTCCATGTGCCCTCTATTCCCACCTACAGATGGGCGATGGTGCCATGAGTCAGTGCTGCTGCCTCTAGTGACTCCCCTGCTGGCACTTCCCCGTCTTGTAACAGCCCTGCTGCTTAATGACGTTGTAATCACTTCCACTTACATCTTTACCTCGTACGATTTTAGTAAACACTAGAGACTGAGGTAGGGTAACTTTCAGGGAAAAGAGAACCAAGAGTGAAGTTAATGGTGCTTTGGTTTAGGGTTTTTTTCCTTACTTTCAAAGCGCCTTTAGCTTTTTAACATGAATTTGTCAAGTCTCTGAAAAATAAGTGTTATCCGGAGCTAAGCATCTTATTTCAGATTCACATTGGTAGTTTATTCTGCCATCTCAGGAACAATGCTTCGTTTCTTCTGAGGCAGAAAATGTTTCATTTTATAATTAAATTCCTGTTGTCAACTGATTATTTTTTTTTACTTGTTTCTTTAATATTCATTTTTCTCCTCCTTAGATCTTTCCCTTGGTTTCTCCTTATCTCAAGCACAATACTGCTTTGCATTTCTAAAAGCTCTCATGCTTTTTATGTTGTAACTTTGCTTTTGTATGTTCCAAGCCATACTGCAGAGATGAGCAGTGCTAGTGCTCCGGTGAAACTAGGCACAGACTCAAAGCTCTTGGATTTTGGTCTTTTGACCTCTGATGTTTTGCTGAGAGGAAGCACTTGGGGCCACGATGTGCAAAATAAACCTCTTTCAGGGCTCTCTGTGCACCAGAAACAACGCTCAGCTCCATGCCACCCCACAGCATCCCTGGAAGTACTCTTACACAGTGTAGTCAGCACAGCCAGGTCTGTTACGTGTGTCTGTGGATGACACCATCTGACCAATGCCATCCAGACAACATGGTACAGGATCAGTTCTGGAATAGGCTCCACATCTTGTCTGCTTTCCAGCAAAACCGGAGTTGCCTGCCATTCTGATGATGTTAGCAGCCAGAGTCACAGTCCGTTTGTCTTTGGAAGTATGACTGTAAGGACTCCGTGGGTAGGAAGATGGGTTTCAGTCCTTTCCTGTCTCAGACACCCTAAAGAAAATGCAGGTATAGATTTAAAAAATAAGTGTTTCAGAGACAAGTGTAGTGGGATCGTTATACAGTGTCTGAGGTACAGATGTGTTTAAAGCTACAGAAAACTGTAGTAAAGGGCAGCAGCAAAATACATTATTATACAATAAAGGAAGCATTCTTCAGCGATACCGTCGGTGCTGGATCCTCACTTGTGGCACTCAGCTCCTTACAACAGACCAGTAACACGGTCTGCTGTTTGGCTTTCTGGCCTTAAGGGGCACAGATGGAAAAAGCAGAAAGAATGCGGGTCCTGCATTATAGCAGGTAAATAACTCTGATGAATGATACTGAAATGTACAGGAGGCTGCTAGCTCCCTTCCAGTAGCAGAAGGAAAAGATGTTAGACAAAGAGGAGACTGAAAGGAGACCCCTGTACATCTTTCTACAAGCTTTTCTGATAGCAGAGGAATTTTAAGCTAGAGATGGAAGCTTTGTATATCCATTCCCTACATTGCAGGAGAGCAGCCTTATAAAAATCCTCTGGGGTCTTCCCATGGTAGTGTTGCGAGGGGAGCGTTGAAAGCTTCCTGTGACTTGCAGCCTTTGAGATTCATTTAACTTTTCTGATAAAGTTTTGATGACAGTATTAAGCAGACAGTTCTGTAGAGGAAGCTTACACCTTTTATCTTGTGTACAAGAGACTAGATACAGGGACTAGATGAGAGGGTATTTGATATCCTAGGATAAGAGGACCTAGTTCTGATGAAGTTGCATAAGAGTAAGGTGAGAAGACCTTTGACTTACACCTGTATAATGTCACAAGAGCACAGTTAGGCCTTCTGTCATAACAACATATTTAATGTCCAGGAACACAGTTGAGAAATGTTAGAAGCTCAGTATCTCAGCAGATTTTAAAAGAAGCTCAAACCTATTATTTGTAACTAGAGTATGGGCTGTTTGGCCTGGGGAGGAAGCCTTGATGTTCTCACATAAAGAAAGAAAAAAAGATAAGGAAAAAAGTATCTGCAATGTTGCACTAAATAGCTTCTGCTAGCAGCTGGATTCAGTCCAAGTTAATGTAACGTACAGTGCCTTGGCTGAGTACCACAGTTAGTAAATTGAGCTCTGCGTCAAGCTTTCTCTGGAGGTTTTAACAACAAACTCACCACCAGTATTTGAGCAACTTCCAGAAGTGTGCTGAGAAATTACTAAGATGCTTCTCCCCAGGAAAGAGTCTGAAAGAACATGTGCAAAGTGCCTTGTTTTGGATGAGGGGACTTTTTGGTTTGCTTTTTATTCATTTTGATATTGGGACATTTAGCATTTGTTAGGGTCAGGAGCTAAGGCTTACAATTGTGTATTTGGATTTACCGTAGAGACAATGGAAAGAGACACAAAGTTTGCCTTACTGGGCTGGATCACCTCCTGCAGGTGCCTACTTTGGTCCAACAGGTCTTTAAGGAACCTTGGTTGTTAGTATCCAGCCTTAAGTGTCTTGTGGTAACTATAAGGAACCAATCCTAAGTCTCTGGCACTTAACTCGGATTCTGTTCACAAAATTCATGGTGTTGGGGGTAAAAAGGTACGAAGAATAGCTTCACTGAGTTTCAAGAGACCACAGTTTTCTATCATTGCTCTGTTCAGTCAGGCTCTTTCGTTTTCCACTGACTGGCAGCTGTGAGGATGTCTCTGGAATCCAGCTGCTGTTCAGTGTCCAGGCTTTCTTCACACTGCAGCCAACACAGAGGAATGATGCCATGTGCTGCTTCCCATTGTTCCGCAGGCTTTCACAGGAGTAGCCGAAACATTTCCACTTTAGCCAAACATCTTGATCCAGTTTTGATATCTACTTTTTCTAGTATTTACATGAATAACAGTAGCATACCATAGCAGCAGAGACTGTGGCTTATCATTGTCATAAGTAACAGAATAAACATCAGGGACTGACAACATGAGTCAGCTTTGACTTGGATATGGTTTTTCATGTTGCATATAGACTTTGAGGAAAAGTATTTTATTTTACTAATGAATTATGATTTCCCTGTAGCAAATAGACGATCTTCCTTTAACTTCGAATGCCTCCGCCGACAAGGTAGTCAAGATGACATACCACTCTCTCCTAATTTCCACCATCGCACTGCTTTACCACTTCACTTAATGCAACAGCAGGTAAACACAAAATCTTATTTAACTAATAACGAATTGTGCCTTTCCGGCTTCTATACTGTACTTCCGACTTCCACTGTTGTTTGAAACAGTACTGGTGTATTATGTAGTTTGCCTGTGCACGACTTCTAGGCCAAGTGTAGGTTTGTAGTTGCTGGACACAGGACTTCTCAAACATCGACCTTCTGCAAAACGTTGAAAATGAGTAGTTTGCCCTTGTGGGTCTTTTAAGTGTCCACAGAGTCGGGATGCCCTAAGGAATTTTGACCAGGATTGCATAATACTGCAACTGTCTAGTCCTCTTTGCCTGTGCAGTTACTCAGCTCCTTTTATGAGAATTTGGAAGTCCAACAGACCGGGCTTCTCAGGCTTGATGCCCAGCTCTGACGTGGCCCCGAGAAGACAGCAATTTCCATAGCCTTGGAGATACCATCCAGAATGTTTGGAAAATGCTGACACCTTCCTATCCTGTCCCTACAGGACAGAAGGAATGTTTCTACACTTTGCTTGCTTTGTTTAATATATTGTATAAGCAATTATTTTTCTTTATTAGTGCTAATAGCAAGATTTTGTGATCTGAGTAATATTAAAAAAATACCATTTTATCCTGTCATTTTACCAGTTTCAGTCCTGTTCCTTCTATACGTTATTATTAAACATCAGAAAATGTTAACTTTGCATAGCTGCTGCCTGAAAATTGGTTTGAACTAACTGTTGAAATGAGAAATGAGTATGACTGAGCATTTGAAATCACTAACTTTTAAAATTCTTCTCCTTACCAGGTCATGGCTGTTGCAGGTCTGGATTCCAGCAAAGCTCATAAACATTCACCAAGTCGATCAACACGTTCCTGGGCTACCCCACCTGCGACCCCTCCCAACAGGGACCGTACTCCTTATTACACACCTCTAATCCAGGTCGATAGGGCTGAATCTACAGAGCATATGAATGGTAGCCTGCCTTCCTTGCATAGGAGCTCTTGGTACACAGACGACAGTGATATTTCCTACCGAACATTTACACCAGCCAATTTAACTGTACCTAATGACTTTAGGCATAAACATAGTGACAAACAGAGGAGTGCAGACAGTTTGGTAGAAGCGGTAAGTATTACAGAAACCTCTGAAGTAGCAAAGAGTGTCTGTCCAGTTTTTGTGTTAACTTTAAAAAGCATACCATTCAGTCCACATTATCTCTCTGAAAATGTAGTATTTTCAGTTTCAAAACCCAAAACTGGTTTTAGGTAAAGACATGGAAACTTATTTGTAGTTGTCATGTAGTAAAAGATTTCTGTTGAGTCCAGATCTTAACATTAGTGCGTCAGAGATTTGAAATCTAGGTTTCCTAGATGAGGGTCAGTTATGAAGAAGTGTCCTTCCATAGTGGCTGACAGGGAAGAGAGACACATGAGAGAGAACAGGCACATGCCTGTTCTGTTTCTGCAGAAATACATCACCAGTTTTGGAGCAATCTGAATAAAAGAACGAGCCCTGTGAGCAGTGTACTAAATACAGATAGGTGAATAAGAACTACAAGGTTTGATTTGTAGGTGTAGTAAAGAATGTTAAGAATTTCCTTTTATATTGAAGAAGATTTGAAGATAAGAGTATATTGCGTTTCTGAATCATAGTTCCTGTTCTTGCTTCCATCTATCACTTCCTTTCTATTGCTACGAGCTAAACAATATACTTTGTTAAATTTATTTGCAAACATGGCTTCAGCATCTTTCTTCCATGTATTCTAAAGTACTGAGAACATATCTAGACTTCTGTGATTCAGGCCATTGGGTTCAATTGCACCACCTGTGAGGTATTAACTGTTGTCTTCAGGGTATCAGCCTGCTGATTGATGTTTATCAAAGATTACTCCCAAATTTCTAAAGGGAAAAGTCAGACGTATTGCATTATCAGTTACCATATCACATACCTGATACACTGCGCTTTGGAGCTATGTGGTTGTTCTTTAACACGTGCAGTTTCCTGTGGGTTGCTGTAGTGACTCTGCATGGGGTTTGCAGTATTTTCCCGAATGAGAAACGTTGCTATGACCTGTCAGTTCTGTAATTCCACTGTGTATCTCATTCTCTCCCCTCCATCTGCCAGGTACTTATATCTGAAGGCCTAGGAAGATATGCAAAGGACCCTAAATTTGTTTCAGCTACAAAACACGAGATTGCTGATGCATGTGACATGACTATTGATGAGATGGAAAGTGCAGCAAGTAATCTTCTCAATGGAAACATTAGCAATGGGACCAATGGGGATATGTTTCCAATTTTAAGCAGACAAGATTATGAACTTCAAGATTTTGGTCCTGGCTACAGTGATGAAGAACCAGAAACAGGACGATATGAAGAAGATTTAGCTGATGAAATGATATGCATTACGAGCTTATAGTATTTAAAAAGGAAAATGATTTTAGTAACAGAAAAAGTGCCTCATAGTTTAAAGATGCTAGGCACTAGCTGGAGTGAATAACCAATCATGTTTTGTACAAGTGATGTCACACCTCAAGGAAGCCATAATTAATAAATTGATTATCTCCAGGTTGCCGAAATGTGATCACAGCTGCAGTACGTCAAGTCTCCTCCCACAGAATCTTCAGTTCCTCTGTAGGAATAAGGTTATTTTGAAACCAAGCAGATTGTGACAATCAGTTTTTTGAGGGCTAGAGCAGGATTCTGAGGTGTTATATCTTGCCTGTCTTTCAGCCTTGTGCTGCTGTCCTTCATAGTAGAGCAGGACTTTTTCAGTGAGAATGTCTGTATAAGTTCAGCACAAAATTGTGTGGGAAATAGCAACATGGGATGAGTGATGACAACAAATAATGTCATTACCTCAGTACTCAATAGCATATCAGCTACCCGTTGCATATCCATTCTAACATTGTTCTCAAACTTGCCTCCTGATTTCTTTTCTTAATGCTCTTCTAAAATACAGTTTGTCATGCTCTACCTGTTAGAGATCATTGGAAAAAGAAGTTATATAAGGAATAATCTGTCATATGTAACACCAGTTTACATAGGAAAATATCACTCAGATAGTCTGTTTTATGACTATCACGTTAAGGGCAAAATATACTGGAATAATTGCATTCTTACTAATGCACTTGCAACCAGGTTATAGTAGAATTAGATAAGATAGTTTGCTAAAAATTATATAGTAGAAATTATTGTAAATGAATTGTAATATACAATGATTTGTATTTGTAAAGAGATGTTCTATATTTTGTAATTATTGTACCGTAATTGAACTGCAGCAATATTTATGGACCCTAATTATTGTAACTCTCCACAGAATTCTAGATAGAAGTATTTTTACTTGGAATATATAGATCTATAGCATAAATATTTAAATAGAGCCACCTCTCAGTGTAAATCTCTTTTTGGGATAAAGTGTCAAGTTTGAACTTGGCAGCAGAACAGTTTTGTTTTGGGTTTTTTGGGTTGTTTTTTTTTTTTTTAATAATTGAGTCAAATGAATCTCTCTGCATAGGGGATGCACAGTTGACTATTTACAGTCTTATACTTGGAAAGATAAAAGGTTTAAAGTTATTTTAACTTTTTTGATTGAAAAATAAGCTCTAATTTTATTTTTGTATTAATCCCATGCTAAAAATAAATATTAAAATCATTAAAAAATTGGTAAGTTCATGCCAGGGTTATTACTGGTCATGAGACAATTAAGTTTTGACAAAGCATATTGCCTATATACCCTACTTTGACCGGAAGCATCTTGGGCAGAAAATATTTTGCAGGTAAATGAAAATGTGAAAATGTTTTACTTCAGTGCTTCTTACTCTGCTTAGAAAGAAAGGAAATACGATAAAGTGATTCTTCACAGAACCAAAAACCTTGATATAAGTATACTATTTTATTGCCTCTACCTTTCTGTTGTTCTGTGTGTACTCTTTGAAAGATTTATTTTTATGCAATCAAGAGAGGGCTTACATGTTGTTCAGAATGCAGTAAAACCCTGAAATGACTTTGAGGCTAATACAACCTTGGAGGAAAATCAAAAAACACTGAAAGCTACTGTCTATTTTGTTAGCACTGGATAACAATGACTTGTTCTAACAAGTTATCTTATCAGGTTTTACCTGTACTTCATATGCTAGATAGCAATCCAGTTCACATTTTTACAAATGTGATGTTTAAAACATGTCAATAAACATTTTGTATATAATGACAGTTTCCTATGAATAACTTACAGACTTCCTCTGAAATCATTCTTATTTCAAATGCCAGGATAAAAACTTAAAGGTTTGTAAATTATTTCTTGACCTACATCATTTTGTATTAAAACAAATGCAAAATGTTCTTCAAAATAAAACTGTGTAATAATTTTATTATACTTGGGACTCCTTTTACTAATAGTTTTCCACCAAATTCTCTGAAAGTTAAATTCTGTTTGCACTGTTTGAAGAATGAAAGGGAATGTGTGGAATATAGTCATCAGTCTACACTATTGTAGTGTGCAAGTCTCTTATGAACGAATGCTGTTAACCAGAAAGACAGTGATTAGAGTGTTTGCATGAAAAAAAGGGTAAAATTACTCCCCTACTATGTAGGGGATTATTACTTCCCTAGATATAGATCTATGGAAACTATTAGGAAAATCTGACTAAAACCCTTTAAAATGTCAAAACAAATCTTTCATGCCATCTGCCAGGAACACTTGGGTAGGTCACCCAGTAGTGGTCCCTTTCTTACTTTCCCAGCTTACAGAAACAAACTTCAAGAGACCAAAATGGAGCTTTCCAGGTCTGGTACCACTGTGAAATGACAATGAGTAGTTCTTAAAGTTCCACCTACTGTTGCATATTTACTTCTGAAAACTACCTTTAAGGCAACTGATGCTGAACATTTGAAAAAGAAGACGGAAAAAATCCCATTTTTTAAATTAATC
Source organism: Psophia crepitans (assembly GCA_013399095.1). NCBI lineage: Eukaryota > Metazoa > Chordata > Aves > Gruiformes > Psophiidae > Psophia > Psophia crepitans. Next base: position 981,869 of record VWZZ01003776.1, on the reverse strand, counting down.
ATTTGTCGAAGGAGATATAAAACAATATGCTGACTTCACTGTATTTTCTTGCTAGTATGGTTAGTCCTTGGCTTTCAATAGTCCGATGAGAGACTCTTTAGGGCAGATATGCTATTCTACAAGAAAACAGTCCTTAAGAAATTGAATAACAAAGGAAATTTAGTTACAAACCAGGTTCTATATAGTTAATGGTTTAAGGGAGATCATATATGAACATGGATACATAGAATACCTGTTCAATTTTATTACAGAAGCATATGGAAAAAAGTAATCAATATAGGCACAATTACATGGTAATCGACACCCTTAAAATACTGCATAGTAATTACTCAATACAAAAAACCTAGAAGTTATCTCAAGAATTAAAGCATATTTCATATTTTTCCAGAATTGTTTATACATGTATATAATGACACAAAACATTAGTAAAGAATTAAACATTGCTAGTTCTTTTACAGTGAAGTAAATTCACTGAAAAATTAAATATATAAATATATTCCTATTTGAACAGTGTCTTTTTTTGGAGCTTGGATGACAGAAGAATAGAGACTAAAAATTGTAAGACTGTAATAAGAAGTGCTTGTGTTTCCTCTCCAGTAACTCCTCATGCTTTTATTATTCCTCAAAATTTGTTCATGTTATAGAAGATGAATGTTCCAAGCCTGCTTTCCAGTTTGCCAGTGTTTCTATAGCTGCCTCATTTGGCTGCAAACTAATTGAAATCAGACACTTGGAAAGGATTTTAAGCTGTAGAAACATCAAAAGTTCTGGTATAGAAAACCTGGAGAGACCTTACATAAATAAAATGCAGTTTTACAAATACTGCTATTTTCTGCTGCTTTTAAAAGCACTTCTCATACTAAAGCAACTTGAACTATGTGTAGAAAAGAAACATTTTTGGCCACTTTCTTAATCTCATTGTCCCCAGCCAAAGGCCTCCAAATATGTCAGCAGCATCTGCAGCAAGCTATTACCATGGAAATGCTGGTGTTCTCAGTTGCAGTATGTTGCTGGCAGGTCTAGTAACTTCCAAATTATTGTATCAAAAAACTTTTAATTGTTTTTGACTCCATAATGTAGCATCATCTGCACATTTATAGAAAAACTTATATTGGGGTAGAACTAGGTATAATACTCAATTATCCACTATCATTTTGTTAAATAAGTAAAATTTGAATTATCAGCCTGTGCTCTGCAATCCAGTAAGGTGTAAAAGATGGTGAATTTTAGCTAGCAGACTGCCAGTGCTCCACAGAGCATGTTAGAATATCTTGTACTGTTCTAAGTATCCCTTAGCAGACTTGATTCTGTTAGAAGTAAGAACAATTTCAACAGAAATTCAGTATCAGCAACCAGATACCATTAGTTTCTCCTGCATTGTAGGTTGATGCTGCCTCAGGTTTTCCCTAGAGCAACAAAACTTTCAACTACCTGAGCTATTTCTTTAGCACAGCATCAAAGGAATGTCATGAAGGAGCCTCTGCATCCTGTAGCAGTGAGGCCTATATTAATAAAGCAATTGTGGTTCACAGCAATGAAAATATTGAAGTGTTTAGAAGGGGAGAAATTTGCAAGCTGTCTACGGATGTTTAGAACTGCAAGAAAATGTGATGATGTTTCAGAAGAAATGCCCAATTCTCTGATTGCACAATGCAGCAATGTGTAGCTGAACAGAAGACACACAATGCAGTTTGGCATGTATATCTAACCTTGCTATTTCATCAGCGTTCGGAGCTTGACATAACAGCAGAGGATAGCGCTGTGCGTGTTCGGCAATAAGTTATGTAAGACAGTGGCTAGTTAATCTTCTGCTGTTGGGTACTGACATTGCCATCTTGCATGCCTGGAGTGGAAACCCATGCTGTAAATCTGCAAACACAGGAACTTCAGTATTTCATCCTTCCAAGTTGCTTCCCCTCCCAGCTGCACAGGACTGTGGTAAGTCTCACCAGGGTATATTACTCTGAGTATCCTAATACTTTGTATTCCAAATGACACTAAGATACCTCCTGAATATCTTTAAATGAAAAATCTCAAAAGCACAGGTGCTGATTAAAACCGATTTGCCCTAAAAAGGTACACCATACATAGTTCATGCTTTTCCCAAACACACAGCTGCATCAGATGAATTGCCTTACTAACACAGCTAATCAATCACCTATGACTTAAAATATTCTTGCTCTTCCTCTCATTCCAAAAGAATGCATCACATTCATAGAAAGGGTTTACCTGTCTCCTTTCAGAGCAGAGTTCACTGCTACCATCTTCCATCTTCAGTATGTTTGTTTACTCTTTATGCAGATATTGTAAAGAATTAAGTCCTTTCCCTCAGTTAGCAGCAGGGCTTCCAACCACTGCCTTACAGCAAGCAGCACCAGTTAGAAGTATCTGCCTTAAACATCTGCAGTTGTCTCTCTAGCCAACATCTGAGTCAGCAAGTTTTTTTTTTACAATCTGCTCATATGGTGTAAAATTCCATTTTTTCTGAAAACAAAAAAGTTTATTTTGTTTACTACAAGTCCTGAGCAATACTTCAGCAGCTGCTTAGTAAGAAGTTACTTTGGAATATTTAATAAATCCAAACAACTCAGTGGATTAAATTTAACTCAGTTAGTTCAATTTGTTTAAGTAGTTAGTTTTGTTTAAAAAAGATCAGTACCTGAAAATGACCGACACAGAAAACAGCTATGCAAGATGATATACCTTGCCGTCACACATCCGAAGATAGTTAAAGATTTTTGGTTTGAGTCCTAGCTAAAATACAGTATTGGTTCACTGAATAGGCTACTTGCCTTCTAATTTAAACAGATCTCTTCCTGTATCATCAATATCTAACTTTATGCAGTTATTTTGAGTAATCCATTTTAAATCTACCTTGGCTATAATTTTTTTAGTAAAATTTGAGTGATAGTAAGGCACCATTCAGAATATTTGCTGAGAAATATCTTTTGCAACCACTCATCTTTGAGCAAAGACCAGTAACTGTAAGGACGTGATAGAAAATGCAGACCTCTGACTGCACAAAGTGATAAAGTGGTGCAACTAAATTAGCTTAAATTGTGAACTGAACTCTACTAAGCTCTGCATTTATTAGAAAAATAAGTTTCTGATAAATAAGATGTATTTCTTCTTTCTGAATACTATACAGTTAAGGCTGCTAAGTAAAGTCAAATCTAACTTTCTGTGAGGATTTGTAAACTGCATTCCTGTCATAAAAACACACATTTGATAAATTCTGAACACATGCATGTTCCTCTCTTTCCTATGAATTTTGGTACGTGCTGTTTTGGTCTGTGAATATGAAACTGTATAAATGCTTACATTTATACTTAACCAGTCTTTGCAGGATGTGGGGATTACTGACTAGCTGTTATCCTGGGTAACATTCTCACAGCAGTTAAAATCCTTTCCTTAAATAACAAGCCACAGCATAGTTATTTTCAAAATAGCACACATTAATCTCTTCCATTCCTCATGCTATTGCACAGTATTTCTGTTTTATGTGCACAACTGTCTTGTCATTTAGAAATGGCTTCTCTTCAACAAAAAATTTGAGTTGTACCACAAAGGGTCATGTTTAACTACTGAAAACAGCTTAAGCCAACAGATTAAAAAAATGAATAGGTAGTCTAATGTAAGAGAATTGCTCAAATTCATACTTATTTTAATAGGATATGTTGTTTTGCATGGTGTTTATTTTGTTGGCACGTTCAGTATGAGATACCAACATGCTGATGAAAACCTAAGTAGCAAAAGTCGTGAAAGGGTGAATACATTTGTTTATCTCTGTGTTTCCAAGGTCTTGGGCTTATATACAGGAACATTTTTTTCCTGAAGTGATGGAAGGCCCTTAATTATATCTGCAGCTTTCTCTGCTATCATAATAGTTGGGGCATTCAAATTCCCACTGACCACACTGGGCATTATTGAAGCATCTACTACTCTCAAGTTTTCAACACCAATTACTTTTGTTTGGGGATCAACCACCGCAGTGGTATCTGAAAGCTGACCCATTTTACAGGTGCAGGAAGGATGATAAGCACTATCAGCCTTCTGCCTTATGAAAGCGTCTATTTCTTTGTCAGACTGAACATGGTTTCCTGGTTGAATTTCAGGCCCGCGAAATTTTTCAAAAGCTTTCTGTGCGAAGATCTCTCTGGTCAACTTGACACACTGGCGGAATTCCCAAATATCTCTTTCTGTGTGGAGACAAAACAAGAAAACCGTAAGTACACCCTTAATTTAGTATTACATACAGAATGCATAACAGAAAAAAGCAGCATCAATGAAAAAAGGCTGGAGGTAAAGTCTCTCACTTAATGCTGAAAACTATAATAAAGTAGGATATTTTTCAGTCACAGATATTTGTATTTACATTCACTGTGAACAAAACTGTGACTTACACTGCACAATCCCAAAAGGGAACAGATGAATTACGAAGAATTGCTCTTTGTTTTTCTACACCCAGTCTTGCCAAGGACACTAGTCTTGGCACAAAGGAGCAAACAAGATCCATTCCTTCACAAGCAGAGGAAGGGATGAAATGAACAGCATGATGCAGCAAACACTAGGAGCCCTGACTGCATCCCCAACAGGGAATTCTTTTTGGTTTATACAGTGCTTTGCACAATGGCCTCTCTTGATACTAACTGACTTCTATAAATGAAAAATAAATAACAATGTGCCAACCAGCACTGACCTGGTATTGAGTACATATGAAAATCTACTACTGAAACAGGCAGGTAATAAGTTGACATCAGAGCGAGGAGAGGTTGCGTTTACCTGTTGACATGTAGTTAGGCTCAATGATAGGATGGTCATTTGGGTCTGTACTCTTCAGCTTTAGCCAGCCCACACTCGTGCTCCTCATAGATCCCACATGGACCTGCAACACCCACACTATACTCATGACACAGTCTCACCAGACACATTTCCAAATCCAGTATGATTTTTTAAAAAAAATTTGGACAGTCTTTACGAATTAACCAAATGTAATTGTTACAGGGAGATAATGCATAATTCCTTTATATAAATTTGTTGTAAATATGATATTCCCTAAGGGGAAGGGAATATACCTGTCTATCAAATCACACCTGTTCCTTTAATTTAAAATACAACCATTCCAATTTAGCAATAGCAAAGCAGTCTAATACAATCAGACCAAATTACTATAATCACTGAAGAAAAGAAATTAGCAAGAAGAAACACGTATATTCAGTGACAGTTCCCCAGCATTAGCACAGACTTTTGGATCAAGACCATAGTCTAAAATGGGGCTTGGATTTGTGCCAATGAATAAATGTGTGACCTCTTACATTCTCACTTAAACCTCTGTCTAAACTGCAGTGAACAGGGAGCACCTCGTTTTAGTTTTGCACAGCATCGAGCACAGTGGTATCCTAATCAATAGCACTATGGCACTTCAGTAGTGCAGTTCAGTACTTGCCTACTTTCCCAGAGGTAAAAAGTAACATAATTTTGGTAGCAATATCAAATAACAAGCTCATGTTTTTTCCCCAATGTAGGAGGTTAAGTCAGCTCTTTTGTATTATACTAAACAAAGTCTTTTTTCAGTATATAGCCAAATCATCAACATTTATAATAGAGTGTAAGCCTCCTTATTAAGTACTAAAGAACATTACTGAAATACGTTCTTCAACAACGCACCTGGTAAGCTTCCATTGTGGAAGCAACCCGACCATGATCAATCACCTGAGAAGGGAGAAAGTGGAACTGAATGTCAGGGTGAGGAACCCCTGGTTCACTTCGGATAAAACCACCAGATTCTAAGTGGGCAGTGGCTCCCTCACCTAGAGAGTGTAAATGAGAGAGAAAATGCCATTAAAAGATCTCAGAAAAGCAAGAAATCTACTTCTTCTTAACCTTTGTTTTCGCTATCATGAATAATATATATATACACAGTGGCAATTGCAAGGAACGCAAATTTGAACAACTTGTAATTTAAGCAATATGCATCACTTTCACCTGCTTTTGAGAGTGGGATGTTACAGTTATCTCACTGTAACTGGCAGGCCTATGGTCTAACTCCAGAGGCAGATTTGGTCCCAGGATCCTAACAGGTGAAGGAACTGACTGCAGCATCCCAGTATTGCTGCACTACGCACTCCATGACATGTGATATAGTTATCCATCAGTCACATGTAATAGGCAGAGCCGAACACAGTAACTACCCTGAAGGGGAAAGATGAAGAGCCTACAATGCCTCTCACACTATGTTATTTTCACATCCCTTTAAGATCCTAAGTGAGACCTCAATATTTACTTGCATGGTAAAAAGCCACATATATGCAGCCTGAGGTGTCAAATACTAACAATAATTCAGCAAATGATGAAGACTTCAACTTTGGCCAAACTGTTTTACTGATTTTGATTATTATTTTTAGATTCTTTTTAAAGTACATCTTACAGCTGGGTTACTGTAAAATGAGTGTGTCATTTTAATGAAAGTCACTTTTGATATACATGGAAGTCTAAAGGGTTCTGATCAGAGCAACAAATGAAGTCTTTTGAGGCAATTATACAAAAAACCTAAGTCAGTTCAACATGTTTTTATTGACACAACATCTATTTCAAATAGAATTATTTTTTTTTGTTTAAATAGTTTTTCTCAGTAGCACCAAGATTTTTTAAATGTGGAATTTTTCTTAAAATGAGAGTTATAAAAATGTTAAAAACCATTATATAAAGACCTCCCTTGCTACCTAAGATACAACAACTGTTTTAAAAGATTCTGATTTAGGAAAAAATAAATAGTTCAAGTCCATTTGCAAGCTCCAGTTATTTCCCACAACATGATAAAATTATATATGAAGGCTTCCAGACTTTGAAAGTTGTGGATAAAAGGCTGTAATAATTCTAAATTAATCAGTGGTAGAATTATTGCACACTTTGTTTCATACCTGTAAACTTCCAAAGCCATTCCAGACCAATTCTCATCATGTTAAGTGGCTTTTGTGCATTATATAGAGTAATGGGTTTGGTGCACTTTTGCTGGACGTATACTTCTAAATGATCTTGAAGGTTCTGGCCTACTCCTGGGCAGGGAGTGGAAAGGGGAGGAAGGGAGAAGAAAGGATAAAAAAAAAAGTTATTTCATACAGAACGATTATACACAGCATTTGCAACCAGAAAACAGCATAAATGGGAACTAAACTAACCTCTTACAAGGGCAGTGGTGACTAAGACCAAGACCATGAGTCATATCAGCCTTTTGCTCATGTCAGAATAAGGTTTTACATAAACATAGCATAACTAGAGTGAAAATAGAAAGTTTAATGGCAGACATATCTCTTGTTCTAAAATTGCCAGATATGACTTCTAAATATAATACTAGCTTTTATAGTTTTAAGGAAAAGTTCATGTTATTCCTTCTATATTTGAATATACATGACAGTGGGAGTTTATGCAATCTGTTGTGGATCAAAACTCATTCAAAATTCTAAATGATAAGTATGCTGCTTTACTTTAAAAGTACTCAGTGGCATTTTGCAGAGAAGCATTTTTCACTATCAAATGTAGTAAAGAAAGTGTAGGAGTTTGTTGCTCAGTTCTAAAATCAATGTATGTTTCCACTGATTTGTAACACTTCATGTTTCAGTCCATACAACCTGACATAAAGGCAATTGAATTTCATGGATTCATTAATTTGATGATTTCTGAATTGCATCCACAGGAAGATGTAATATTAAAAGAAATAATAAAATTACCAGGAAGATGGCAAACAACAGGGATCCCCAGCTTTTTTAGATCATCTGCATTGCCAATCCCAGACAACATAAGCAGCTGTGGAGAATTTATGGCACCTCCACTTAAAATAACTTCTTTACTGGCAAAAGCCTAAAAGGAAATGAGCACAAAAGTCCTACAGTTATTAATCCTGACCTGAATGCAAGCAACATATCAAGAGCTTCTGTTCTGATATGCTATTCTGATCCAGATTAGACACCCTTCCCTCACATTTTTCTCATTTAAAATGTATTCCTATCTTCCCAGAAGTTTCTGCTGCAGAGAGAAATTATCAAGTTTTCACTTAGATAATTTCATTATTTATTCTCATGTTTACAATCCATTCAAACTGTATGGCACACAAACATTCAGCTCAGCCAGTACCATGGCTGCCACTAAACTCCTGTGTTACTCTCTAGGAAAAAAAGTACCTATGACACTTGGATCAGTCATCTAAGCATTGTTATTTTCATTAACAGTTTGTAAATTAAAACTGAAACTCCTACAGAAGATTTTGAATCAAAGACATGCTAGCTCAAAAATTCTCAAGAGATTATTTTCTTATTTCAACCAAGACTAATGTTTGGTTTCTTAGTTCACTGTAGTTCTCAGAAACCCATTAACCACTAAACACTACTGAGAAAACTCTTACTGCAGGCATATATATATATATATATATATACATAAAACAGCCTTTTCATCAAACAGCTTGAGTCTGAGCCCTGAGCTGGTCATGATATTAGGCTGCTGAACTGTTCCTCCAACTTTGACTCAGTTTTCTGTGCTGGACAGTTCTTTCTTTAGAGCCTTCTCTGCAAGTATTTTTGGTATGTCTTCTTTCCAAGGATTTCTGCCCCCCCAAATTCTCCTTTAGTAATACCAAAATCCTTCTCTATGTCATTTGTGCCTGGGGGCTACCTCTTCCCTGTTGCCACATCTATTAAATTTAGGATCAGAACTTAGTGCTTTTCACTGTTAAAAGGGAAAGCTGTGTGGAGTAAGAAAGTACTGATACCCTCCTTTTTCCTTGACTCTTTGGAAGAGGATGATGTGGGTGGACCCAACACTGTTCGAGCTACCCCTTTCTGTTCCAATAAGCTAGTTTGTGAACACACACACACACACACAGGATGCACTGCATCCTCCTTAGTCACACATATGTTGCCTGTTGAAATATAAGATATGCTTCCTATACACACTGAAGTAGTTGATTACAAACTGAATAGTAATTCTTACACATTAGGAAAAAAAGTTTCAAGAGTCAGCTGTCCTAAGAAAGAACAACTGTACCACAGAAGAAACAAAAAGTAAGCAACATTTTATATTTAATGCAAACTCTAATGCTACCTAATCTAGTTCAATGCTTTAAAGCAATACACATTTGCAAAAGTATACATTTATCTGTGAATTTTAATATATCAGTGTGGCCACAGTGAGGAAAAAATAGATGAGGCACACAATTATACCCCTGAATATCCCCTCATTAGCAAGCAAAACCCACAAGGGTTCAAGGAAACATATCTGGTATTGCTCATCTGCATTCTCCATTCGTAGAATATTAGGTGTTATCATAAGTAGCTGCTTGTTTTCATTTTAGATGAGCCATTTATCTTGTAAATGCAACATTAAATAGTGCTATTTTTTCCTGTTTTATGGTGAAGTGTTAACAGATGGGCATGGAGTGCATAGTAACTTGTAGTAATCCTGTCCTTTTTGAAAAACACTTCAGCTATACAGAATGATGGTGAATGAAATTCTTGCTATTAATAAAATCAAAATATAGTAAGAAGATAAATTCTGATAAATTTTCCACACTGTTTATCTGATATTGCCAACGGATAGCCAATGCTGATATTTTTAGTTTGTTATTGTTTTGATTTGGGCAATCATTAGTATGTTAAGTCTAATACACAGCATATCTGTGACTGCTTAATCAATACTTAGATCTGTATTTTGAAGGTTACACAAATACAACTTATACTTTCTATGGTACCCACAGAACTGGTGCCAGTTTGTTTCAGGTGTTCAAATGATGCTCTTTTGGTCTATGCTCACTGCAAAGTCAGCACTGTAGGCACTTCCTAGCCTTCCATTATGCTTAAAGCTGACACGCAAAGAGGAAAAATTGTAACATTTTTGTATGGGTTATTATTCTATGATACATTAAAAACATTTTGTCCCCTTTAAATACACTTTTCTGCTTGATTCTGAACTCAAACTCCAAGAATGTGCAGTCTACCTTCCCTACTTTGTCAGAGGTCTTACGGAAGTCCTGAGCGCTCTCTAGGTCCCCAGCATCCACTGAAATAACAAGTCAGTCACTTGCTTGACGACTAGGTTTTGAATCATGCTTGAATCAGGTTTTGATGACCTTTTAACTTTACTAGATGAATGATGTAAAAGAGATCCTACCTAAAATAGACTGTAAAAACAGAAACACTTTAATATAATCAAGTGTTTCATCTTGATGTTCTTAATGTAATAAAATATTAGCGCTTCCATCCTGACAGGTATAAAATTTTCCAGAAAGTAAAAGCAGACAAGTTCTGCAATTTTGATGTTGGGGAGTAAAAAATAAAGTGCAATACTTTGAAGGTGTACTTTTTATGATATATACTATAAATATAGATCATTCACTATGAATAATTCATATAAGTAGTACTATGTATGAAAATTCATAGCAATTAAAGAATTTTGCAATTAAAGCGTCCAGTATTCAGAAAGTCTTTGATCGTATTTAATTAACTTTTGAAAACTTTCTTCGACAAAATTAATCTTGATAATGACACAAGAACAGCAAGTAGAGACACTCTTTTCACAGACATTTAATAGCTCATGAAATCAATTAGATTTTCTGCAACTTTTGTTTTACATTGTTAAAAGGATTATCATTACCAACCCACTTAGAAAATAACAGATTTGTTGTGTGCATTAGAAAATGAAAGAACAGTTTATTTACATTGCATTTTAACTTTTAGCAGGTGTTCAGTCACAGAACATTTGTGCATACAAATCCCTTTTAGGCAATTTCATAGTTACTTACTCCATAATCAGCTGTAATAGTAAAGAGGTACGGTAAATGAGAATGTTTTAGGTCTTACAGAAGTCAGTGGATTGAAAGCTGCATAAAATGAGCTGTTTATCCACAGAGTTAAGTTGTAATGGCAATTTAGACTTCCTTCCACATGATCACATGTTCAGTCGGACAGTGACTGAAAAACATTCATTCCACAACCAACCATAAGGCACATTGCATCATGTTTCACCATTACTCTCCCACCACTCAATACATAATGACAAAGTAGAAGTGAATGACTCATCATTTATCCCCTGAGCCATTCAAATTTCAGTATCTAGCTTTTACAAATTTTCCTCTGCCAGAACAGCATTTTCAGAATTGTTTTTCAGAACTGAGAGCATTTCAGCACACTAGTCAATAGACTGAGACAGTGCATGATTGCACCATAGATTCCAGCCAGAAATCTTACACAACACTCTTGTGTAACAACAAGTTATGGCTTGTCCCCTCAGTACCGAGAGATGGAAATGGAGATGTTAATCTCTAAATCAGTACAGCTGAAATATCACCTACTGTAAAATATGTAAGGAATGATATACTGGGAGAGACACCATAACATCTGAAAAACAGACATTTTGCATAGTAAAGTGCCACTTTTATTAAAAGTTTGTTTTAAAAAAAAAATTAATTTTGCTTTGACCCAAACTTTTCATACTGGAAAATAAAAATCTCTTACCTTTTTCCTTTGCCCATTTTCCACATACTCAACACCAATGGATTTTGTTCCTTGAAACAAGATTTTTGTTACGAGTGTCTTCTCTGCAACTGACAAATTTGGACGTGACATGGCTGGGCGAAGGTAAGCACTAGCTGTGCTCCATCTTTGACCTACAACGTATATTTACATTAAACATCAAAATAGTCATGCTCAGTATTCTTCAAATTTTGGCTAATAATCATCACCATGTTTATAGAGGGAAAGACCTCATAGAGTTTATAGAGTTCAAAGCAAATGTGATTTGATATAATAAGTAATGATTTTATTTAAATATAAGAAATTTTACAATGACATTATGAAAACCTACTGTCCTTCTCAAATTTAACTATGAATCAACTTGCATGCCAATGCAATTTTCAGTGAAATACACGCTAGACTGATAGCAAGCTGCTGTGAAATGAACAGGGTGTATATAGTGCCATAGCTGTTCAGTAATCTAAAGAACCAAATGGCATTCGGTGCAGTTTGTAAGTCCATATTCCAAAATGCTTCCAGAAGTATCACTGGTGGGTCAGAAATACAGATTACTTAAGGACCCCTTTATGATTTACCTTGGTGTATAGTCATGTCCATCCAGCCAAACCCTTCTTGCTGATAGCCATTCATATCATCTGTGAAGGGATACCCAGCTTGCTGGGCTGCCTCCAAGAACGCATGATGAAGAGGATGGTTTGTTTTCCCTCTCGACACATACAGGGGTCCATTTCCACCTCTGTACTGATCTGGCCCCAGCTCGTGTGTCTGTGCCTTCTTGAAATAGGGCAAGCAATGTTCATAGTCCCATCCTGTAGCCCCTTCCCTGCTCCATCGATTATAATCTTCTGCATGCCCACGAATGTATACCATAGCATTGAGAGAAGAGGAGCCACCCCACACTCTTCCACGGGGCCAGTACATAATTCGGTTATCCATATGCTTTTGCGATGTTGTGTGGTAATACCAGTTATATTTCTCATCACAGAGGTTGTATGTTAATGCAGCAGGCATGTGAATCTTCCACATCAGTCTTTTACTACCTAGAAGGGTATCTTTAGGGCCTGCCTCCAAAAGTAGTACAGTACTGAGAGGGTCTTCAGTCAACCTGTTGGCTAATACACACCCTGCTGAGCCAGCTCCAACAATAACATAATTATAAGAGTTTGCCTTTCCAGAACTAAGTTGAGATGATGTATGTGAAATTTTGAATTGCTGTTCATGGATGCCCAATATGTGTGCTTTAAACAGGGTTCCTGTTACTTTGTGCATCTGATTCACAGGACTGCAACATTTAACTCCTTTCATTAAGTATGACATCTTTATTGATAGTATCACTCTTGCAATTTTTAATGAAAATCCACTGGTTTATCCTAGAAAAACAAACAAACAAAAATACCAATTAAGATGTAAGCATTAATACAATGTATGACCTCTGAAATGACAGTCATTTTCAGGTAAAGCTGGTATATTTTACCCATTCTCACTATCCAAAAGGTTAATAACAATGCCAATAAAACAACAAACATTTACTCTGTAACTTCCTCTCTTATTTTAATGCAGTCTCTGCACCAATCAAGTGGCACACCTAATTTTGTGTTATATGCAGTCTGATTTTGATTTGCTTCTGATTTCCGAGATAGACCATAACCATAGAGGATGGAAACTTTTGCTTAGCTTGTAGTCTCTCATCATTTGCCTCTAGGAGGTAAGAATTTGAGAAAACCAACAATTTCATAACCTTATCTGTAAGTTTATGACAGTCAGTGATATTGCATAGGCAATTCACAACAATGGAAATGATGAGTGTGTCCATTGTAGCTTCTGCCAGACCAAATCAAGTGTGTTTCTCTTGCTCTCTTCCCTTGAAACCATTTATCACAATTTTCAATTAGTGAAAATTGATATCCTTGGGCTGTATAACCTCCCTGGCCCATGGTGGTTGTCTTGGATTCTAGAGGCTGTTACACTGTAATGCACTGCCCATCTGAAAGAAATAAGCAAGCTTTCTGCTCAAAATGTATTGAACACTGTACTATGTTTGTGAAATCTATTTTTTCAGAAATTAATTAGGTTGTGAATATTGATTATCATACATTCAAGTTTCATAGTTATCCAATATTTTGTAATATAAGCTCTATGTTTTTATAAAATGTCTTTTTTCAATAGAAGAAAACATGTCTTAATGAATCACTGAAATAATCAGCTTTTTCTTACTAAAAGGTGGAACAGAACTGTACTCATTTTCTTAGGTGAACTACAATGTAAGTTTGTGAGAGCACACACAAATGCTTAAAGCCCAACTCCGTAACAAAATTAGGTGCAGGTTCCCAACAAATGTTAAAAGTCTTCCACATACAGCTCTATTTATTTACAATTTTATGTACAATCTCATATGCTAAAGTATTTTTTTTTCTCTCGGGGAAAGGATGAGAAGAAGCATGCATCTCTTACTCTTCTTAGAAAAACTTGTAATAGGCTGTACAAATCCTCAAGCTTCTGGAAAATTAACCAACCATAGAGAACAGTTTGCTAAAAAAAAAAAAAAAGGATGCAGGGGATAGTTCTGAGCCTAGAATTCACACAGCTGTTCTGCACATGGCTAATTCAAAATTGATTCCAGCTGAAGGTGGGGTTCTCTTTTACAGGTGGAGACTATTAATGGATTCTTTCTTGGAAAGAAGTTCTGGTAATTTCCTGTGATTCAGCAGATGAGGAGGTAAAGGTAGAGAAGGTTGGGAGATTGGTTTGTTTGGGTTTTTTCGCTTGTGATGAGGAGGGCTACAATTCTGAAACACCTATGTTTAACCTGCAGAACTGGTGGGGTCATAGGACTTTGTTGTTTCAGGAACAGCAGATTGCTAACAGGGTTGGTAGAATATGGGCCTGGGCTCTGATAATCTGGGAAAGATACTTTGTCCCTTATGTGAATTGTTTCTTTTTTTTCTGGTGGAGATTCACCATGATGAGGTGAAGTGGTTAACCTTACTCCTGAGAAAGTAAACTTGCAGATTTTGGTCCTACAAATGGTCAACACTTGCTGATAGATAGGTAGGGTTCACAGACTCTGGAATGAGTACTGGCTGGCTTATTTTGGCATGTGAACTGTGAGCCATCAAATATTACTGGGCCTCCTACCCAGAATGCTGGCTTTTAAGCTACACCTTACCTAGTTGTTGGCTGTAAAGAGAGTAGATTCTGCAGAATCCCTGGAATTGTGTTCAGTCAGGGACTGGCTTACTCTGGTAGTGCTGCAGGCTCTAGTTCTACAGCTTGCTACAGCATAAGAAGTGGCTACTGAGCTCCTGAAAATGCTATTTCAAGTGACACTCCAAAGACAGCATTGATGGTACAGGACTGTTTGTTTCTTGCCTTATGCCAGAATCCTAATACTAAAGTTTATATCCTTTAAAAGCTGATTTGTTAAGAGCTGCTTACTTATGCAGGCTTTGAAACTCAATTCAGCCTTGTATTGAAGGGGTTGGTATCAAGAACTAAGATTATAAAGCCCTGAAATTACAATGTGATGATACTTCTGTCTAATCTATGTAGTTCCATGGCCATACATGGCTTTATCACAGCTCAAGTTCTTCTACAGAAGACAGTGTTGTGGAATTTTGCAGGAGTCCCTCTTTGAACAAGGGAAGATCAGTCACGAAGTAACCTAATGCATCTTCATACTCAACTTTCCCTAAGTTTTACCTGGCTTTTTTGCCAGGGAGAACTTACAACCTGTACAGTATTCCTAAGATCTGTATTCCAGCAAGAAGGTGTTTTTTCCAGTAACTGGGAAAAATCAAGTTATTCCCCTAACAGGTGAAGTCATCTGAGGTTCTGAGATGTGCTGGGGAAGCTGACTCAATTTTTCCAGTACGGAACTGCAGTTTGATGGCCAGCTGTACGAAGTATCGTAGTGGCTATGTCAAAACAAAGTATGTAGAGATAGGGAGGTTTACACAACACGGTTCTACTGGAATGCTCTGTACTTACCACCAACAAAATGTTGTCTTTGGGTCCTTACTGGATGTTACTGCACGTCCTTATCTGAATTCTCACATATCATGACCTCTTTATGAACACATAGTAAGATGTTCCTCAGGAATCAGTGAATAGACCTGCAGGAATGCATATGGCAGCAACATAAAATATATTCACTGTATTGGACTAGAGCGTCAAAATCTGGAGCTCATTTTTAGAAAGTATGTTTTTACGGACATTATTACTATTGACCAGGGCCTATGGACAGTGGTCTTAAAAGAATGAGGCGAGCGGGAACATCTTAGCATTCTGTTGCTACAAATAACATATAATTGTACACCAGGAAGCTAGAAGTTGGCAGTGGAGTTCTGAGGTTAGGTGTTTGGGGCTCTTTGCATCACTGTAACACCTTTCTGAATAAAGTGTCAGGTTTGCATAGGAAATAAATCCTGATGTAACCCGTGGGTACTTAGCACTGCAACTCTGCATTTGGGGTCACATACAAAAACAGGCTTCTCTACTGTTCACAGCTTCACTGTCCCTTAAAGAATGTGTTACTTCATGTTTTGGTTTTGGAGTGGTTTTTTTGAGACAAAAAGGAGAGAAAAAGATATGTAAGAAGCTGCGTAGGGCATCTAAGGACTAAATTGGCTTGTCCTCTCTGTAAGAAAGCTAAGCAAAATTGCTAGGATTCAGCCTAGGGATCTTACTCCTAGACTTCTAGATGTAAAGGGCTCACAGTCCACAACAAAGAGAGCAGGGTAGGTACCTCCTGCACGCACGGCTGGGGGAAGAGATATATGAATGAGCAGTAATGAAATGGTTCTGTAGGTGGACGAGGTGGCTAATCTAAAAAAGGTACAAGACACTGAGCATCGTTACTGTTAACCAATCAGAGTTGTACTGTTCTTTGATAAAACTGGAAATAAGAGCGATCAAAAATATATACTGAGACAGTTAGGGTACCCACTAGATATGGATTGAGAGCAGCCCTGAGAAGGACTTGGGGGTGCTGGTTGATGAAAAACTCAACATGAGTTGGCACTGTGCGCTGACAGCCCTGAAAGCCAACTGTGTCCTGGGCTGCATCAAAAATAGTGTGGCCAGCAGGTCGAGGGAGGCGATTCTCCCCCTCTACTCCGCTCTTGTGAGACCCCACCTGGAGTACTGCGTCCAGCTCTGGGGTCCCCAGTACAGGAAAGTCATGGAGCTGCTGGAGCAAGTCCAGAGGAGGCCACAAAGTTGATCAGAGGGCTGGAGCACCTCTCCTATGAGGTCAGGGGTTGTTCAGCCTGGAGAAGAGAAGGCTCTGGAGAGACCTAATTGCAGCCTTCCAGTACCTAAAGGGGCCTACAGGAAAGCTGGAGAGGACAGGGAGTGACAGGACAAGGGGAAATGGCTTTAAGCTGAAGGAGAGGAGGTTTAGATTAGATTTAATTTCCAGCATACATAGTTGGAGTGCACGGATTATAACACTGTTTTCAATGCACAATTCTTTTTGTCATGTTGATCCATACCAACTTCCATCTACACATGGTTCTCCTGCATGAGCACTATTCTATTCCAGCTCCTCTAAACTGATCCTGAAATGGAGATGGTCACCGTGGCTGAAACTTTACTCCCTGTCCTATTTTGCCAGGGCCAAAACAATAATACAATCTCTGGCAGATGTGGAATTTGAGCCTCTCCCGGAGATGTCCAACAGCATGGTGCAGCAGACCGAGACCTTTGCGGGACATTTACCCTTCACTGCCCTGCTGAATCCTGTCAGGTCTGCCTGTGTAAGGTGCAGGAGGAACAGCTTCTCAGGTGAAAGCAGCTCTTGTTTGTTGAGTTTTCCCCCACACTGCGGACTGTGTATGCTGTTTAAATTCATCTCCTGCGGGAGTGTTTTGGACTAACTTTCCCTTCAGTCCTGCTAGTAAAAAAGTTCACTCACTTAGACCTTGTGGTAAGTTTCATTGCCAGGGCTGGGGTTGTTCACGCTTACTTACCTCACCATTCCCCCTCTCATGAACACGCGTATCTGCCGGGCGAGGCTGTGAGGCTGCTGTGAACTCCTGCGGGGCCGCGGGCTGCCCGCGACGCTGCTCTGCGGGCGCCTGCAACGGCTCTTGCTCCACGCAAAGGCCGGGGGCCGGGGCCGGCTCCCGCCCAGCCGCCCCGAGAAGGAGGGCGACCGCGGTCTGTCCCGGTCCCCTCTGCAGGACGGGGCAACCACGGCCCGCGACTCCCTCCTTCCCCGCCCGGGAGGCCTCTGACTCCCTCAGAGCCGCTTAAGTGCGTGGGATTGCCACCGGCGGTGGAGCAGAGAGGGCCGCTCTGCCGAGCGCCGGCAGCCACTGTCCCGCCGCGGCCTCGCTCCCCTTCCCCGCCCTCTCCCGGCCCTTCCTCCTCACGGCTCCCAGGAACTCGCCCTCCGAGGCTCCTCAGCCCGCGGGCTGCGC
>VWZZ01003776.1:947467-963565 GCA_013399095.1 Psophia crepitans | reverse complement strand
CGCGGAGCAGAGGGCGGGCTGCGCCGGAGGGGGTGGGGGGACCGCGCTCGGGACTGGTCCCGACAGGGGGAGAGGTCCGTGGGGAGGCAGGGCAGGAGAGCGGGAAGAACTTCCCACAGGAATGCACCCTTTGGCCGCCGGGAAGATGAGTCTGAGGGACTTCGTGCCGTGTCGAAACCGGTCAGAGCGGCAGATGGTCGAAGACCGCCGCCTCGCCCACCCCGCTGGAGTCCCCGGGCGGCGTTTCTAGTTTCATTGTACATCTGCCAACCATATAATTAAAAGTATCTAGCAATTATGGCAAGAGCAGTTAGTTAGAATCAGTTGTCAGAGAGCCGCTCCCTCATGAAGGAATTGTTTGCCTGGGACTCCTAGAGTTTTCCTCCAGCTCTTCTATGTTTGTACTTCCTGATGCCCAATGACTTATCCTTTGTTGAGATGTTGGCTTAAAAAAGGAGTTTCATGAAGCAGTAATTTCCACAGCTAAGCAGGGGCAGATCTGAGTGAACACAGGCAGAATTCTGTGCTAGTTTTGAATACAGAGAAATGGAGGCGTTTCCCAGGTCACCGCAGGGCTCCTCCTGCAGCTGCCCGGTATTTCATGGGTGTTCTGTCAGTCTTTACAAACCGGTGATGCTGCCTTATCCTTGGCTGCTCAGGGGATCGGCCCTTCTGTCCTTGGCTCAGCACTTTGTCCCATCACTATCATCTGAATCTTTTTTTTTTTTGTCATCTTCTGTTGCTTTTCTCCAGTACCGTCATCGCCCATTTCCAGTCATGCAGTGTCCTGCTGCACACTGACTGATTGTTTAACAGAGTCCCCGTTATTCCTTTCAGTTTCCACGTTCGAAAAGTGCCCTGTTTGGATCTCCCAAACCAGCACGCAGGCTGGGCTGCCATCATGTTGAGTCAATCCTGCTTGTGGACATACAACAAAAAGGCACCCATCTCTCTTCAGCCATGTTGGCAGTAGAGGAAAAATATATCCATTTTTAATAAGGCATTCCGTAATAAATTTCCATGAGACGTGCTCAAAAAATAGCCTTGTGTGACCAGAATAATGATGAGGGCTGAAAGTAAATATTGAATATATGTGTATGTCCAAGGCCTATATGTGGTTGATGTGCTGTTGGCCTGATCATATAAAATTCAAGCTTTTGTGCGTAATTAGTTGAATCTTGGCACACTGACCATATATAGCGTGAACCTATTTTTTACTGGTCTTCCATAGGTATCCTAGTACTCAGTGGCACAAATAGGGATACAGTGGAAAACTTGAGCTTTAGGGCTTCTTCCTACATAGATTTGAGCTCTTTGATCTTGAGCAAGTCTCCTTTTGAGAAAGTTTCTCAATATCTCTCCCTCAATTCTTCATTTGTACTTGGGGCTTAAATATTAATGAATATGTTCCCTAAGCTATTCTTAGTAAACTGCTCAAATCCTGTTGCAATGAGTATGTGAACTTCAAAACAAATAACATCCTTTTATTTCTACAGCAGTTAATACTGGTTTTTCTCCATTGTTCTCACAAATGGATAATGACTTTCACAAAGTACAGTTAATGGTTGTTTTTGTTGTCTATTAGACCTCAAAATTGACTGTAGTGCCTAAACATTTCTTTAAAGCACTTTAAAATCCTTTATGACGAAAAGTACATATAGACATAAAATACAACTGTGTTTTTACCTTTATTTTGTAATGTAATCTTTTAAAGAGATGCTCAAAATTTCATGTTAGCACATTTTATCAAATGCATTATGGATAACTTTTGCGCTTAGGAGTACGTTTGCATCCTTGAATTTGCATTTCAACTGAGAACAGAAGTTGATGTTTCACATTTTCACTAAATATTTGTAGGAATATCTGCATGTAAAAACAGGTGTCACTGGCAGTCACCATGTACTTCAAGATATGTGTTATAATAGAGATGGGAGACTTCTGTAAGCAATCCTAGCAGCTGCCCTGCTAACATTAGTACTAACTATTAGAGAGTGGGACTTACATGCAGTAAGGTATTTTTAGTAAGTGTTAATACATTTACTTATGTTTATATCCTGAACTAGCGGCACTATCAGTTACCTAGGAAGCCATTAATATTCCTGCATCAATGGCTAGGTTACAGAATTCTGAAGGATACTTTATTACACTGTTGTAATGGAAGATAGAGGTTTTGGAGTTAGCACAATATTTGACTGTAAAACTGAAAGCAGTATCAAAGAAGTTAAACTGTAAGTTTTCTTTCTCTGCCTTATCCAACCAAGAGGTTGTCATGTCATTGAGGCCCTGGAGTGTGTCCAGAGAAGGGCAATGAAGCTGGTAAAGGGGCTGGAGCACAAGTCTTATGAGGAGCAGCTGAGGGAACTGGGACTGTTTAGTCTGGAGAAGAGGAGGCTCAGGGGAGACCTTATTGCCCTCTACAACTACCTGAAAGGAAGTTGTGACGAGCTGGGGGTCGGCCTCTTCTCACAGATAACTAGCAACAGGACAAGGGGAAATGGCTGCAAGTTGCGCCAGGGAAGGTTCAGTTTGGAGATGAGGAGAAATTCCTTCTCGGAAAGGGTGGTTGGGCATCGGAACGGGTTGTCCAGGGAGGTGGCGGAGTCACCGTCCCTGGGGGTGTTTAAAGAAAGATTGGATGTGGTACTTAGGGACATGGTTTAGTGGGTAATAGGTGGTGGGGGGATGGTTGGACTAGATGATCCTTGAGGTCTCTTCCAACTTTAATGATTCTATGTGAAAGATCTGAATGTTTATTTCTCAGTTTTGGAGACAGGGTGTGGATTTTCCTGTTACTCTTTTTTTTTTTTTTTTTTTCCTTCAAGAGAGCCCACTTTTCCCCAGCAGAATTATGAATTCTGGTTCCCAGATCTGGGACAACACTTATTAGAAAGGAAGCTATTTTATATAGGATTTTCTGCCTTTTTCTGCCTTCAGTGGGATGTTTTTGGGTCTGCAATGAAAAGACTGAAAATCACTGTATTAGATCTGCAAGGACAGACAGGGGTATGAAGACACAATGGAAGTATACCTGTGACTGAGTGGGGAGTGGAAAAGCAGAGAGTATTACTTAGATGTCTTGTGCTTTAATAACTTTGATTTTTTTAAATTTTTTTTTTACTTTAGAGTGATGAGCACGGCATGAACTGGATAAAACAAATTGAGAATGGTATTACAATCTCTGGTATTAGTTCTATAAAAAGGCCAAAGGATCAAGTACATGGCAAATTTTAAAATTGTTAATCTGTGAATATGAGATTGAGTTTCCTTGTTTTCTCTGAGATGATGAATTTAATCTAGCTACTGGTCAGAACAGAAGTACCTTTAGCAGACTAAACAAATTCCATGCAGATTTGAGCATGCAGATGTGTCATTAATACTAGGTACTACTGTTTCTAAAGCTGTTGGAGCTTTAGAACAACATCTAGCTGTTGGGCTAGATGTTTTTACCACACGCATTTTCAAGCAACAGTGCCTGAATTCCAACAACTGCAGGGAGTCCCTATCATAACTAACTCTTCTGACTTGCCCCTTCAACAACACAAACACTCTGTTAGGTCATAAGGTGCCATCTGCAGGGTGTATGGTGCCTAGCACAAGCACAGTTATAGCAGAAATACATTTCATCACTTACATGGTGATTAACAATTTTAAACTGAAATCTTTTCAGCCCTCAGGAAGTTTGTGGAATCCAAATATAACTGTGTGTGTAAAACAGAGACAGAGTTGGAAGTGAATTTTACAAGCAGCAGTCTTGGGCTTGAATATTTCATAGTGCTTTATGAGTGTCAAAAGTATGAAGTGCTTCTTGAAAAAAAATGTGGAAGCGAAGGTAATTTTCTGTTAAATCATAACAAATTGAAAGGATAGCTGTCTAAGTTCTCCTTCTGTATTAGCAGAGCAGGAAGCATATGCTTCCACTGAAGTCTAATCAGCAGAGCTGGCCAGCAGACACAGGAGATGTTCTAAAAGATCTGTGGCTGCTTTCAGAAGAGGTCTCTGCTCCACTGTTACAATGTGTTATTTTACCTTTGAGATGATAGTCTTTATTTTTAAGAATGTTTTTAATCAATATTGTTACATTCAGAGATTAATCAGTGAACATGAAAAACTAAGAAAATCTACAGTAATTAGGCTTCACTAACATGAAGCGCACCTAACTTGTAATTCCTTCTAAGATATTCAGTTTTGTTATATTAGGCTAGCAGATTTAAAGATAAATATATGCACGATCTGTAACGCTGGTATTAAGAATATATAATGGTTTTAAAGCCTATTAAATGCAGTTTGAAATGCAATTAAATATTAAACGTGATTTAACTTAGTAATGACTCCTTTTGTGATAGATGTCCTTAACTTTTCTCCCTCCCACACTCTTTTTTTGGGATTTCATTTCATTATTAAATGAAATTAGAATTTCTGTGAGGATATCTGAGTGATGAGAGCACAAATTTTTTTGTAGAGGTAAGTAAGATTTTTTAATTTATTTTCAGTGAAAAGAATATTTGTTTTTTATGTAGTTAACTAATTGTACTAATTGTACTAATTCTGACTAACAAGACATAAGTATGGCACTGTGTATCACTTAATTTTTTTCTTATTCATTTTTTTTTTTACTTAGAAATTAGTAGATGTCAAGCTTCTTCTCATGCTGATAATTTGTCTGTATTGTCCTGTAGAGTGTCCTTGTGCTATAAAGCTTAAAGCAACCATACTTGATATGTTTACACTGAGTTTTCTGAGATTCTTGCTTATCTGATGAATCTCTCTTCATTTTTGTTATGTGTATCCATTGTAAGGAAACTATCTTTAAAGAAAATCTGGTAACAGTTTTATGAAACACAGTATGCCTGTTAGGAGCCCAAACCATAGTGTAGAGTGAAATGCATGAAAGGAATTTATCTGTGCAGAAATATCATTTCACTGTGTACTGGAATTATTCTTTTTTTTTTTTTTTTCTTTCCCCTTCCAGATAATTCCTTGCTTTCCTAGGTGTGGATATGACTGCTCAAGGCCTGCAGAAAACCGAACAACCTGTGTGCAGATGAAAGCTGATGGTTAGTTGCATATTTACCTTTCTCAAGTCAATATTCAGTGCAAGCTAAACAGAAATTGCTCAGTGTTTTCTGTTGCATTATGGGTCATGTATATTCAGCAGATTTCCCCATTTGTATGTTTGCAAAAAAATCTGGGAAAATAAATGTTTTGGTTTACAGATATTTGATTCAAAATCCTATTAAAAACCAGATCACTGTGGTGTTTGATGACTTTATGCACAGCAGTCTTGGCAAATTTTCATCTTCCTCCTCTTAAAAGTTGAAGTTTTATCCTTACTACAGTAATGCTGCGGTTCAGGGATTAGTTATTTTGTAACTTGCTCACTGTAAAACACTATCAAAAGGAAAGAGAGGAGGACAACTGACGAGATGTCAGGCTGCAGGAGGAGGTACATTTCAGAAACATGGGAGGAATCTGGAGGGAGCAGATTCAGACTGCTAGGTCTTGTTTCTTTCAAAGCAGGGAAGAAAATTCAGTAACGAAGTCAGCAGCTCTCCAGTTCTCAGTGTGATTAACCATTTCGCATTGCCTTTTAACACAATTTCTCTTCTGTGTATGGACACTAGAAACGCTCCTTTCAATAACTCATTAACTGAAGACACTAGAAAAGCTCCTTTCAATAGCTCATTAACTGAAGATAGTTGTTTCAGCTGTCTTGTTTCAAAGTGATTGTTCTTTCTCTTTTAGAGATCCTCACAACCAATTCAGGTGGAAGATTTGTGTGCTTTCTCCTTGCTTGCTCTACTTGTGATAGCATGTATTATAGCTACAGTACCTTGTGTCATCACAGACCAAGGCCAAAGTTCTCACTTTTTTTGAACTTTAGTATTTCTGCAATTCCTGTTCTTTCAGTTTTGCTGCTAGCAGCCTTTTAGATGACATAAGATCATGTGAAAGAGACTACTTTTGAGGTATCGTTGTAATAGAAACTTTCTCAAGTTTGTTTCGGAAACTCCAGATATGGCTGCATTAATATTTTAGTTTCAATCAGTACTGCACTTTTGAAGGGAATTGCCCACTGGCCTCACTGTGTATGGTTTGGTTCGTATTGCAAGGTGGAATCTTACTTTCAGATAAAGACTACAGGATAATTTGGGTGGAAATATCCTTTCTCTTTAGGCCTTCTAATGAATCCAGATTAAAAGGAAGTCAGTTCTTTCTCATATGCTTTGCAGAAACTACATTCATTGATCTTTGACATTTATTATATTGCTAGAGGTGTTTTAATAGTTTTAATATAGATTATAATTTCAGATATGGATTTGAGGCGTGATCTGAGGGTGGCGGGAGCCTTTACTGCAGAAGAAAAAAACAAACCCAACAAATACTTCTGTAACTAAGGATTACTTGTGGGGAAAAAAAGCCCATGTGCCTGTACCCCAGGACTGAGGTTGGTGCTGGCTATATAAAAATGCATCTAGTTCTTTTGAGTGTATTATATTGGATTTTTTAAATAGGGACAAGAGTGGATAACTCCCATGGATAATGAAAAGCTAGCAAGGGCTTTTGACAATGAGAACAAGTAAGAAAAAAATACTCCACTTTCAAATTATTTCCACTGAATAATAGTTTATTATGTAAGCAAAATACCAACAGAAACGGTAGTTTAGGTTCTCCATTTCGCTTTTTCCATGATGAGCGCTTATATAACAATTTCATCTTCTGATAACATCAGAGTATGAATCAGAATAAGGCATTAAACTCATGGCCTGCACTCCTCAGCTATTGCTTCTGTGTACGTGTATCTGGAATGAATCTTGGCTTAACATCTGCCACACCAGTATGTTATACCTCAAATTCCTACACTGTACAATTTTAATATACATAACCTATATAGTATAAAAGCAGTGAATTTGGAGATGACTCTGATACTCTGTACACAGAATTCAGTGCATGCAACTCAAAAGATGAAGTATAGCAATGCTGAAGAATTCGCATCACTTCTGAAAAAAAAAAAAATCTCAGTTGAAGTTAGTCTTAATAAAATACAAAAATAGCTATTGGCAGAAGATCAATACATCTCCACTGGAAAAAGGAGGCATTTGGGGAAAAGAATCCTCAAGTAATCATGTTCCACTGTAAACATACCCATTACCACACAAATGCAGCTCGCTCTCGTAACATTCTGACACCAAAACGCTGCCATTCTCGCTGATATATCCATAGCTCCTGAGTGGTATCAAGACAGGCTAAAACAGCACCTCCTTTCCATGCAATTAAGCGGGGATCCATATCCTAAATTCAAAACACAGATTGTACACAATCACTGGTGTGAAGTTCAATAGTTCTCAAAACTTGTAGCCTAATTTTCCCAACAGTATTCACCACTTAGAATCTCAGGGGTGAGGGGAGGAGAAAAGAAGTTTGTCAAAATTATTCAGGAAAAAAATAGTGAAATAAAAATACAGAAAGAATATTTAACATGTTTAGAGAAGCCACTTTCTTTAAAATGCCTTGTAGACATGTTTCGATTTTTAAATTTTTTACCAGATTAATGCCAAATGAAAATTGCTCTTTTAATGCCATGCTTTCTTTTACCTTAATAAAAAACCCTAACACAATAGTAATAAAAAACTCTAACACAATAGTAATAAAACCCCCTAACTGCTGCTTTAAGAATATGGCCTTGAGCTAATAAACACTTCAGTGATCAATACTAGTAACACTGGTGCTATATGTCTAATTTCCTGCCTGCAGTTGGAGAGTGCTATGCTACGAGCTGAAAGCTCTTCTAAATCTCCTCAGACATGCAATGTATTCGTGGTTTTGAAAGAATATTTTTATTTTAATCCTTTGAAGATTTCAGCCAATCATAGTTTATTAACCATTTATCTATCAGTTAACAGTATACCTTAGGTCTTGTGATGACTTCAACATTTTCAACAACTCTTCTAAAGGAAGGTGGCATTTTGTTGAGAATTCGGTGTTGAAGAAACTCTTGAGCTTTATGAAACATAAGGCCTCCTCCCACTACTAAGATGGAGCTGTACATCTTCTTTTTTGTATCATCAGATGCTGGAATGAATGGATATATAGAAATATATCTGGTTTTTAAAGTCAATACAGCCTGTATTTGTATTATAAAGAATTTAGCACAAGTCAAACGAGATAGAAACTGGTATTTGCTTTTAACGTTCTTTTTCTATTGCCTGGAGATTCAAAATGGCTAGCTTGAGAAACCTCAACAAAGATGCAAGTATAAGGAACAGTGTAGCTGCTCTAGAGATGGTGAAAACTTAGGGACATACACATTAGTTTGGTAAAGTATAGGAGTTAACATCAATCCACACTGACATGCGTACATTACACAATTGGTTACAAATGCAATTCTTACCGCAGCAGTCAATACTATGGAGAATGGCTTTGTCAAGGCCTAAGGCTTTGCCTTCAAACTGAGAAATAGCTGTTTTCCTGGACATGTGTGCAGTTAAAGGTTCCTCTGAATCATTTCCAGATATACAATCACTCTGGGAAGATCCCAGTTCCACTTCTTGTGGGTAGATCCTCTCTGAAATGTCTGAGGCTTGGCCTCTCAACTCTGCTTCAAACGTAGCAGGCTTCGACATAGATTTTCTATCAGCTGTAGCTTTTGCAGACTTAAAAATGAGAAAACAGGTTGAACTATGAAAAACGCGAAAGATTTTCAGCAGGTTACAGAACAATACAAAGAGTGAAGCCAACACCACTGTACTTCTTGTCACCTTTTTGCACAGAAAGGTTAAGCATTGTATGTTTTCATTTGAATCCTCACTTTCAAAGTAAGAGTTTTATTTTTAATTCCATCAGGTATATCAATGCCGTAATATGAAGCCCTCTTACGCTCTGGAAAATAAACAGTTCTAAATAAGGACTTGTTAGACACCTGTAATTCCCTACTCTGAATTTATTTCTTAATGCTTCTGGCCCAGATAACAAACTCTGGTTGCTGAGATGAGCTAATGAGTCCTGACTTTATTCCCCAGTTAAATAATTCTTCATGAAAAATAAAATGAGCATTCACACACCTGCTCCTGCTTACTTTGTGTGGCTAGCAGATAATGTTCATCATGAGGATCCTCAGGGTCACCTTGGGACCTTTGTTGTAAAGTGGTCATTTTTTGTCCAATAATTCCAAAAGTTGCTGGATAAAACAGAGCCATTGGAGCCTGAAAAAGCAGAGATTTGAGCATGGTGTTACTATGCAGTTGTGAGATTATTTTTTTTTTTTGTATTTACTATAAAAAAGCTTGTTCTATTTTTCTCATCATTGAAAATTAAATACACTTTTTAAAAATAGTTATGTGAAAGGCTAAAGTGTCTTCAGCTTTGTATAATTAAAACCCCCCACAACATACAATTGTATGTGTATACAGGTTTCTTTACAGATATTGACATTGTATGATAAACAATGCAGTTAGTTTGTTACAAAATTAGAAGTCAATGGTGAGATGAAAAACTTGCAAAATTAGCATTTATTCCTTGCCCTTGAAGGATAAATATATTTATATTTAGTTGGAAGCTACAACCATTCTGGCCAAAGGTAGTTCTGAAGTCTTGTGCATGCATTAGTGCTGCATTAGGCCCCTTCATACATATAGGAATTATTTTTAAAACTATCAACGAGCATATGTTAAGAACAATCCATAAACCATGTTGGCTTAGTAGCACTGGACCAACACAAAGTGAGGCCCTGAGCCTGAATACTGAATATAATTCTTGTAATTAAAAAAAAAATAAAATAATTACGACCTGTAACTTTTCATCTCCTAATCGGAACTGGTACAATAAAGCTGGAGAATCCGGATGACGAATCTGGAACTCATGGTCTTGCAATCCAGAAATATCCTAAGGTCAAAAAAATGTAAAAAAAAAAAGTATCTTGTGTATATCTCTCTATCAAGCTGTATAATCTATTTAAACTGTAGGAAACAACAAAAAGTAACAAAAATCGTCAGACTGTGAATTTAATGCATCTATTCTTTAACTCTTTGAAAAGTCTTTTCCTTGTAGAATGATCTGCTGAAACAGCTTTGTATGTGCCTAAGCCTCTAAAATGAGGGTTTGTGCAGAAAGAAGAGACCTGCCAGCAGATCTTACAAAGCTTAAGTTGAAAACCAGCAAATGTGCAGCTACTATCTCAGTAATAAGAACAAAGAAACTACCTTTCTAGGAGTTGGGATTCTTTCAACAAAAAGAAAAATAATCCAAGTTACAAATACTTCAAGTCTAAAGCTTCTCCAGCTTTTGCCAGTATTCTGAGTAAAATATTACATTTTATTCCGTTTATAAGCAATTGTAGACTCACAGAAGGGTTCCCCAGAATAGCATTCTGTAAAGGGAAAAAAAAACCTTGGAGAATATACCATTTTTCCTTCTCACCTGGTCTAGATGACAAAATGTCTCCTTTAAGTGCTGAAGCAGCAAGCAATCCAACTTATTAGTCAACTGACAGTCTCTATATGGGAATCCTGCTCGTTGCATAAGCCAATAAAAACACCTTGACACATCAGATCCTCCATATGCAAGGCATAGCCTAAAGCACAGAGAATAAAAAGATTATTAATTTGCTGAAATACTGGCCTTTTACAGTAGCATACATAAGAATAAACCCAACATTTTACACAACTGGGATCGTGATCTCCACCTAGTTTGCAGAGCACAGTATCAGTCCTGCCTGTTTTCTTCTTTTAAAGACATCAGAATTCTTTAAGGTTCAAACTGTAACATGATGACCCTGTCACGCAGCTCACAGTAAAAAACTTTGTATTTGTAAAAAAAATAAAATTGTTTTTAAAGTCAAGTCTTTGGTAAGTAACTAAGTACATGCTTATAATAACTGCATATTAAAAGATACCTGGTGTTGCGATGGGAAACACCATCTTCCACACAGCAAACGCTTGTCTTCTGATCTCCCACATCTACTATACATGCGCTGCTTAAACCACTTCCAAAAGTAGCACAGACAGACTCCTGGTGTACAACGATTCCTAGCAACATGGGAAAAAATTATATCCAATTTATAGCAAGCCCCAGAGCCATGTTGCTGACATTTAAAGGATATCCTAATGTCTTTTAAAACCTAAATGTGGCCTGACTCTGCACTGAAAGTTTGTATATTTAGTGAGGATGGGGTGAGGGAAAGAATGACTTACAGATATTTTTGTTGAGTAGGCCCTTAAAGTCCTAAGAAAAGCTAAAAGCAGGGTGGATGCCTGCATTCAAATGTACTTAATTTTTGCAAGTTTAAAGATACTGCCTCCAGACTTGCCTTGGTTTTGTAACCAGTATTGCAGGGTCTTGGTTATAAGGTGCACATGAAGCATTTTCCTCATTTTTTTCTAGTTTTAATCAAATATCATTACTTTTAGCATTTTAGATACGTCCTTTAAATAGTTACAAAACAAACTCTAATTTCATTGTCTACTTTCCTTTCAATCCATCTTTAACTCTGTAAAAAGAGTACTTTTGTATTCGTATCACCAGCTGCTTCTCTGAGAAGAACTAGAGGCTCCAGTATATCCTTCCAGCCAGTGAAGGAAAAGAACAGCTGAATTTAGCTGTGCTTTGTAGACAAAAACTAAGTAAAATTACTGTTGTAAAGGCAAATTAATTAAGCGGATTTAGTTATGCAGTATAATTAGTTCAGCTCTTCACCAAATTATTATTCAGGAAATGGCACTCTGATCAATGATACTTTATGAATGATACTTTCTGATTTTCATTTTCATGTATCAGATGAATATGAAGCTTGGTATTACTTTCTTAGTATTCTTCCTGTTCCTCTGAGGCTAACACATTTCAACTGCAAAGTTTTGTATTCTAATACCGGCACATTTTTACATAGTAGTATTATTTGGTATTGTTCACATTACTTCTATGTGAAAACTGAGGAGGAATCGAACAAAGTGTGACTCAGAACCATTCTGATGAAAACCTGAGACTAATAGCAAATTCGGCTTGTTCATTTTAACACAATGAAACAAATCAAATATATATATACGCATGTAAACAAAATTTAGATGTCATGAGATGAGTCTCTCTCTTTGCAGTGTTTATTTATCACCTATTTAATTCTTTCAGATGAGAAGCAATAATATCTAAGCACACGTTCTGCTCAGAGTAATACTCGGGAACTGTTTGCACTTATTTTATACTGATAAATAATTAAACAAGAGCACTATTCATCTCCAACAACTCACAATTAGCTTATTGTTTGACTAGTCTCTTCTTGTCTACTTTTTAAGCCTCTTTTCTTGCCTATCTAATAGAAAAAAGGACTTTGCAGCACCACAGTTACTACTACTCTGATTATTTCAAATTAAGTATGCTCCACATTGTTGGGTTACTGTGCCTTTCGTAATGACTTGCTGTCTTTTCTCTAAATATGAAATCAAAGAAAGTTGGCTAAGACTACAGCAGTTCTTTCCAGAAGACTAGCCAGGCATTTCCAGCAGTTTAACGGAAATGGCGTTACTCTTTTTCAAATCAGAGGGCTTTCCAGTCTAAAAATAAATATGCAGAAGCAGGTAACAATTACTTGGTTATTTTTTAAAAACTGTATTGCTCTTCTCTATTTAGTGTATGCACTTAAGCAGCTCTGAAACCTTTTATTACATCCTCCTGTAGGAGGACAGTAGCAGCATCTTACATCACATACTTATGGTTTGAAGTCTAAGAATCTTAATACTCTGTGGAGTTAACATTGTGCATTTTAGAAATACTTGAGAAATCAGATTGTTGCTACTTTTATCTCAGCTGAAGTGAGAAGCCCACAGTTGTAATACCTAATAGCAAACCAAGAACCCTGTTTCAGTGCTAGCCAACCTTTTTGCCCCATTAAGAGAGACCACAGTTACAGGAATGGTAAAAATTGAAAGGTGCTAGTCCCAGACAAACTGGGATTGATGTGCAAAAACGCGCCTTAAAGGTAAAAAAAAAGATAAAATCTTTACACTATTAATCATTAAGTGCTTGCTTATGTATAGTTTCACCTGAGAAGCCCATCTTCATTAGGATCATGTTCACCAGTTCTTTCACATGTTGTTTATTGTAGATGTCTGGAATTAGTAAAATGCATCTGTAGTACTGAAGATAAGAACAGTAAATTAAAGCCAGTTCTCAAGTTTCTCTTTACATTCTTGAATACCTGATGCTAAGGAAGAAAGCATAATATATGTAAGTTATTAAAAGAAGCAAAATTATGGACAGGGGGAAGGGTTTTAATAATTTTAAAATTACTTCAGAGTAAGTACCAAATTAAGACTTTATAGGTCACTAAAATGTTTAAAAAGTACATCACATATGAGAAAAACACCTACTCAGCAAGGAGAAGAAATTATGCAAGTATGAGGCACCTGTTCCTCAGTCACCTCCTTTTTAATCAACAAAAAACCCTCCCAAACAGACTATACTTCTATACTGGGATTTCCAAACCTCCTTGGCAGAAGTTCTACTAACAATTTTTGTCTTGAAGATATGCACAGAAGTCTTAGGAACCATGCTCACCAGGAGAAAAGCCTCTTACTGTTGGTGTTCTTAAAGAATAAATTCTAACAATAACAGCAGGTTGCTCCTTTTGTACAGCAAGGTTTACAGAAGTGGGTACAGCCCCCATTAATGTGTTCACAGCTCACCTTTAGGTCTTTCAATGGTATTTCCAGATATTTTTGTATTGCGTGTGACCATATAACTTCAAGGTCTGCTAATACTGCAGTGAGGGAGCCACCAGGTCCTGGGTGGAGATTCAACTGCCCTCTTCTAATGGGCCAATGTATGTTATAACAATCTAGCGGATTAACATACAGTGCCTGGAAATAAGAAACAATGTCCTATGCATTGTTTTTCCCAGAAGATTAGGAACAAACACTAGAAAAAATATTTCAGAAGCAGATACAAGACATAGAGCAGCACTCAGACCAATGTGACACCAATACAGTGGATTTCTTTTCAACAAGGCTTGATTAAAAAGCATTAAAATAAAAAAGACATGAAATACATGGTTTAAATTATTTAAAAGTTCATATCCATGGACACCTGCTATGAATGTAACAGTCTATTTTCCCATGATCTCAAATTAGTAACTAAAATAATTTAAAGACTCTTTGAAGCTAATGAATACCTAATTACTCAGCAGTAAATCCATGTACTGATGCTTTTATCATTTTCTTGCCTTTTTCCGAATTATACCACATGGGCAAAGTTCTCACCTAGTTCCTCCAGAAACAATGATTTATAGCAGCAAAGGATCAAGGTTACTTCCTAGGCAAATGAGAGCAACTGTCTGGTCTTGCTGAATGACAATATTCAGCTAGTCCATAGTAAAGCTTCTCATGTATTGCTTGACTAAATTTATATGCCTTTCAATACATATTAACGTACAGCAAACTGCTACTGATTACACAGCCACATTAAAAAGTAACAGTAAGCCTCATTTCAGAGGGAAAATGAACCTTACCTCTTCTCCTACCAAAAATTCAGGATGATTTGATGTGTTTGTCCATTTGGCTCCAGAGCTGTGATCTAAAATAGCTGGCCGCATCTGTCTGTTGTATGACCTGGCCTGAAATGTAATCAGAACAAATGCTGTTGATAATATTTTACCAGTCATTTTTTATGCACGAAAGAACATTCCCACCCCTCAAAGAACCATTTAAAATCTTCATTTTCTCAGCAGAATTAGGCTACACAATAGCACTATTCCTATTTGCTGTATAAAGGATGCCTATTCTTCTCTACTAAAATAGAGCATGACACCAAACGACTACATGAATGAACAATTTAATAAAATCTTAAGAATTAGTTACCTGGTCAGGTGACACCGGTATACGCCTGGCGCCGTTTGACATCTTTTTGGACCATATTGCTTGGTCCACCATTTTAAGGCCATTTTGTCTCTGCTCAGTACTTTCAGGTTTCTAAACAAAACCCAAAAATATGCAATGTAAATAATTTCTAACCACATGACTGCATGCTGGTAATAACGTAGCTGTTACTAAACAATGAAATCATGACTGTAGTGACAGACTGTGGAAAGGACAGGTTTGTACATTGTACAATGAACACAGGCTTATTTTTAAAGAAGCTCTTTTTTATATTAGAGTTCCCAGCACCTATTTATCTCAGTCAGCTTGAATCTTTTAACTGAGTTTAACGGCTGCTGGATCTCTGAAGTGATGAGCTCAGGACATTATCTAACTGCAGAAGTATTAAGTGGGAGCAAAGATGTTCCAATAGATCCCAGTTATTTAAAGGTGAGGTTTAATATGAGACTTTAACTGGATTAATGTTTTTTTAGTACAGATTCAAAGTATGAATATATTTTTGGGGGAGGTCGGACTAAAATGACTGGCTACGCTATCCAAGTTGGCTTGTAACCAACGCGCTCACAAATGGGGCAGTCCAATTCTAGTTCCACCGCTGTGATTCCATGAACAGAACTACTGTGCCTGATACCAGACCACAGAGCAATCAATGTGCACAAATCCTCGACCCAGCATTAATTTAGTTCATTGCGAACAAATCAAATAAAGCCCTAACACAGCCTGCTGCAAATCTACTGACTTAAGTAAGGCGGCACATTACAAGGGATTTGGCACGATGCATGAGGGGAAGGTACGGATTACACAACAAAAAAACGCAACAGAAATCCGCAGTGAAAACACCCGTTTCAGCCAGCGCGGAGGACGCGCCCGCCCGCCGGCGGCCCGGCCCGCCTTACGTTGAGCCCGTCCCGGAGCAGCCAGCTGTCTCTGTAGGCCGCCTGCCCCTGCTGCTTGTGCCGCCGCGCGATGACGTGCGGAATGCCTGCGGGCAGCGTGTCCGTGGCCCTCCCGAGCCGCAGAGTCGTCGAGCCGGGGTGTATCACTACGATGAAGTTGCTCTGTATTTGCTGAAAGCACACAAGGCGCGCGGCAGTGAGCAGGTGACCCCACGCCCACCCGGAGCCGCCCCGTCGTCTCCCCGCGCCCAGGCCTTTAAAAGGCCGAGCCCGCCCCCCCCAGCCCGGCGCAGGCGCTCCACCAGCGGGAAGGGAGATTTTCCCGGAGGGGCGGCGGCCTGGGCCTC
>VWZZ01003776.1:851986-947264 GCA_013399095.1 Psophia crepitans | reverse complement strand
GGAGACAGCTCCGGGGTGGGGACTGGCTCGGCTCCCAGCGTGGGGGCAGGGGCTGTGCGCTGAGGGGACGAGCAGCAGGGAGCCTGGGAGCACCTCCGCCGCTGCGGGAGGCCTCGCCTAGTAGCAGCAAGCTGCGCTGGTACTGCTGGTGGGGCTGGAGGACAGGTAACGCAGTTCTCCGAACAACTTGAAAAAAAAAAAATACTATCCATGAGTACCGTATCGCTGCCGATACACGCGTGAGAGACCCGTGAAGAACTAACGGTGACCTCCGTACCTGCGCACAGCTGATCCGCGGGCGGGCAGCTCCGTTCTGAAGACGTGCCGTGATGGAGCCGAGGACTCTGTTCACGAGGCCGCGGGCCCCCGGCAGGGCTGGGCGGTGTAACCGTGCGGGGGACGTGCGCGGGAGCCGCCGGAGGGGAGACTGGGCCGTAACCAGCTGGCTAAAGCCAGCCCAGTGGTAGATGCTTGTGTTAACTAAGGGGCGTTGTTGGATGCTGTAATTTCCTAAAGAGACTATTAGTAACAAATTTGCAGTGGCACCTTGATCAAAGATAATTCAATGTGGATTTTTGGCGGCTACTTTATTCTCAGATAGATACAGCTCGCTGCAGTTGAACAAAGAAACCCAAACAAAACCCCAGAACAACGCTAAGAAGCCTGCCTCTCGAAATGGGGTACACTAGCCAAAAGGTACTGTTTGAAGGGAAGTAACTCTTCTGTGAGAGCGCTTTGTATTTGAGTTACTACCTTTTCTACCTGTAATAAAAAGCAAGCCTGATTTTATTGAGAAAAGGCTTACCAAAATTTGTGCAGCAAATAGGCTATACATTTGGGTAAGATTATAATGGAAATGGAAGTTGTTTCAAGAGGTGCTTAAAAAACAGACATAGCTCATTATAGGCCTTAAGGAAGTGAATTTGTAAAAGGTAAGAATTGTAAAACAAGGTAATTTGTAGTTGCATTTAGAAGTTGTGGGTTTTCTTTTTTTTTTTTTTAGAATATCATTACCATCATAAAAATACACCAAGGTACAGAATGTTAGTACTGACAAATACAAAACCTATTAGGAAGTACTGCTTTGACTCTTGAGGGATCTTCTGTAACAAATATAAACATGTGCTCTTCCTCACTTGAACAGGACAGTGTTTACTGTATTTGAGACCTTTTTTCCTAAAATTGATGAGAAAGTAGCCTTGTGACAAGCCAAATATAATTTACTTGTTACTTTGCAACTACAGTAAAATGTTCAGAAACTATACAAAGACTTCAGACAGTAAACATATATTTAATAAAACTGTGGTTCAGTTACACTGGATCCTTGAAGGAGTTCCCAGTACAACTTCATTAATCTGCTTATAGCACAGAACAGTTTCCAGTTAGCCACACACATTCACAGCGTTCAAACTCATTTGGTCCATCACTGAAGTCTTCTCTCCTTTCATCTTGCAAATGTGTATGGTCTTTTGCCTGCCTCTTCAGCAGCTGTTTACCTGAAAAAAAGTAATTGCAGCACACTTAAAGACAAAACCTTTTTTTGCAAGATAAAATTATGTAAGTAATGATTAAAAATTGTTTTTAATTTAGCTAAATGAGACATGCTGAAGGCTTGCAAACTTCTATTGGTGAGATTACAGGTTGCTATTACTACCCAAAAGCTCTCCCTGCAGCCTTTCTAATCTGGTTGAAAAGAAAAAGTCATGGGAAGAAGCTTATCCTTTTTCTAGGGAACTGAAATGCTGGTGTATGTGATTTTTAGACTATGAACTTTTTCTTGCAAGATTTACATGTATTAACCACTTGCATGTGTGGGTTTTTTCCTTGTAAGCTTTGTTATGGTAACAATGGGGAGTCGATGAAATGAAAAAGGATTGTTTACTTAAGTCTTAAAGTAAATTAAACCATACTATATATACAGTGTTAGATGAAACTCCCACCAGCCAAATTAATGAATAAAACAGAACTGATGTTCAGGTAGCTATAGAATTTAAAGACCAGGGTTTTTTAATGGTTTTTGCCCCCCTTTTTAAGCAATTCTATTTTTTTATGCTGTACTAGAATTCAAGATTTGCATAGCTATATCAGTATAAAAGGAAAAAAGATTTTTACTAATAGTCTTTTAACAACTTTATTAATTTTACTATGAATAAGTATATACTTCAAACAAAAAACCCCCTCATGTCACATGACAACTGTTAAAAATGTAAACAAAATTTTAGTCACTACTTATCTGGAATTTAAATTAGAAGTCAAAAAAGATGCGAAGTTCTTTTGATGAAATAGGTTTTTATTGTTCTAAATAGTTTAAGCTGTGCTCAGAAATCTTTGCTACACTTTGTATATCCACTTCTACGCAAGTTCACTATTTCTGAGCCAAAACCCTTTAATACCATCACTCCCTTATTTTCCCCCTTTATTGAAAATATAACCACTGTGATTCTCTCCTGTTTTGGTAATTTCTGCAAAAGGAGGACAAAACACTCCATTCTACTTTCAATTATCATTCTATGTGGGGTTTTTGTTGTTGTTGTTTTGTTTTTTTTAAGTTCAAAGCAGGAAACAGCACTTTTGGAATTACCTTCCTCATCCACCTCCAGCCATTGGTGGTGGACTGGGGCCTCCACCCCAGTGATTTATTCGTCCCATCCTACGGCGAGGCTGTGCCGGAGGCCTGACAAGAAAGTAAGGAAAACAACATTTATTTAAGTGGTATTGAATTGTTAAACTAGAAATACAAAACTGCTTCCTAGTAATTAGGAAGTTAGAACCTCTGAAAAAGTGTTTGGATTTCATGTGAAAAGCTGTAAAAAAACCCCCAACCTCACTTCCATGAATTCTCTTATGCAAACTGTTCCAACTGCTCCTGTCTCACCAGAAGCTACAGCTAACAGGCTTTTTACACAGTCCCACAAGAGAGTTATGCAAACCATTAAGAACAAAGAAACACAATAACAAAGTCTTTTGCTTTATCTGTAGATAATCTAATACATGAAATTACATGACCTCATCAATGTTTATAAATATGTTAAGGGTGAGTGTCAGGAAGATGGAGCCAGGCTCCTCTTGGTGTCACTAAGCGATAGGACAAGGGGCAACGGGGGCAAACTCGAGCATAGGAGGTTCCATGTTAATATAAGGAAAAACGTTTTCACTGTGAGAGTGCCAGAGCACTGGAACAGGCTGCCCAGAGAAGTTGTGGAGTCTCCTTCTCTGGAGACATTCAAACCTCGACTGGACACATTCCTGTGTGATATACTCTAGGTGGTCCTGCCTTGGCAGGGGAAGTTGGACTAGATGATCTTTCGAGGTCCCTTCCAACCTCTAATATTCTGTGAAATGACTGGTTTACTGTAAATCAAATGCTGAGTATAAGTAAGTCTAGCAAAAGAAGAATTTCAACCAAGATCTATATTGTCTATTAGGTTTGAAAGATTGTTTCAGTGAGTCTTAGACTATACTGTTATTACAGCTATGGAAGCTATGTACTGTTATCGATGAGTTTCAACAAAATACCACAGATAAACAACATTTTAGTCATCTTATATGACCTGATTTCATGCAAATCACTACTGTAATCTGAGTATGTTGTCATCTTTCTAAGTTAGGAAAAAAAAATAAATCAGAACTAGTGTGAATATGAAAAAATACCCTCTTCTGTCATTGTATCCTGAATAGGAGGAAGATGTGTAACCTCTTCTTCTCAAATCTGGTTGAATAATGCTCTGGAAACTGAAAAATAAAACATTAATTAGATGAATTCATTGCTAGATAAAGTTTCTGAATTTTTGGATTTCAAGATAAGAATTGGGCTGAAAACCAGTAAGTAGTGTTCAGGAATGAACAGTGTATCTTTTCAAGGTTACTCTTAATAAATCTTTGCAATTTTTCTCTGACATACGAAGAAAAAATCTGAAGTAATTTCAAATTACAGTAAGGTTCAAACAATAAAATCTGTTTTTTTTTCTGGTAAATGAAGTGCAAGAAATGCATAACATAAACCTGTAACTGAAATGATGGAGGACTACTGAGTACATAAAAAAAAAATTTATTTCTTAACTGGCTTCAACTGAGGCCATAAATATGTGGTTACTGCTGTGCGATCACTTTTACATAGCCAGAACCTATTGTCACCAGTAGAAATTCTCCAAATAATACCTTAATTATTTGATCAGCTATTAAAACTGCCTGTTTAAGAAAAGTATATGCTTTTGCTTTTTGTGGTCCTAAAATGGAAGAAATGTAAGAAAACGGTAAGTCAGTATCACTTTTCATACACTTTTTATTAAATATACTATTTATTAAATATACTACAGGGCTTAGTAACCAAAGCCAACAAAGCAGTGATAGTAAAGCACTTATACATGTGTTGGGGACAGCAGAGAAAGAGTGAAATAGAACATTTTTATTCTTGTTTCACTGATAGCACTGAACAGCTTCTCCCTATGACAAATCTAAAATAAAGCTCATCAAAAGAATTAATTTCTACTTACAACAGAACCACAAAATCTGCTATCGACCAGAAGAAGTCTGTGATAGATGACAAACGCCAAGGCGCCCGACTCTGGTTATCCAGCACTTGTCCTGTGATGTACAAAACACAAATCACCATTCAGATGCTCGGCGTGTGACGCTGCACAGCGTACTACGTAAAAACACATCTGCCAGCCCAGCATTTGCAAACAGGAGGGAGAAACTACACTTCATGGGCAACGGCACAAGTTTCATTCCCTACAGGGTACGGTCCCGGTACTTGACATAATGAGATGGGCACCACCAGACGGACACCGGGTCCGGTAAACCTACAAAGCACACCGGCTCGCCCTCCCGTTTGTGGTTAAGCTGCATATCTGTTACGCTCTCGCTGTCTGCGGAACACACCCGGACTTCTCAAAGTCCTTATGAGCTGCTCAGAAGCACGCAAGGCTGGGTCCGGGCTGCAAAGACGCGCCTGGATGTGGGGAAGCTCTGGCAGCGGGCAGGCCGCTCCGGGCGCCGTGCTAGGGTCTCCCGGGCAGCNCCGGGCAGCGGGGTACGCGGAGGCAGCGCTCTGCCCAGCCCAGGCCCGACGTCCCCCCAGCCGTCCCCCGTTCGCTGCCCAGACTCCGGCCTGTCCCCCGCCGCCCCGCTCCACGGCCGCCGCCTCGCTGAGGGGAACAAGGCGCGGCCCCCTCCCACCAGCCGCCCCTCACCGTTGGAGATGTACACCATCGCGGCGGGCCCCAGGCCGCTGCCCCGTCACCCGCCCTCAGCCCCACTGCGCGGGCGCGGGCGGGAGGCGCATGCCCAGAGCCTGCCGTGCTGCCGGCTCCTCGCTTCCGGCTGACGAGGCTGAGGGGAAAGGGGCGGTGGCGGGCTTGTGGCCGTGCCGTGCCGATCCGGCCCCGGCTGGGAGGCGGGGCCTGGGGCGGGCGGTGTTCAGGTGGGGCGTCTCCTCCCTCAGAGCGGGCGGTTCTGCTTCGCCCCTAAAGTGTGTTTGTTTTAGTAGTTACACCGCTGAATGACGCTGTGTCGGAACTTGTGTGCTGTGCTCGGCAAGCGTGTGGTTTTACCAACAGCAGCAGGAAACAATAACCCTGGTTAGCAGTATGCCGGGGTAGCTTTCATAGCAGTTACAGGTGCTCGGTTGTCTTCCATGGTTAACTTCTGCTGGGTCTGAGGTAAAAGGTCGTGCCGTTTTACCTCCACCTCAGTTTTCTGTAGTTGTGGAAGAGCGCCTTGTCCGTCCCTGTGGTTCTTTAACGGAGTGTTGGCGGTGATAACTCACTCTAGTGATGTTAGGAATACGACCAAAGGCAGATATTTATGTAAAACTTCTCTTTGTTTCTTTTATGTAATGACAGGTATGTGGCTATGTGTGTATATATATATATTCCTGTTACGTTGGTGGGAATGTGCAGCCCAAAGTCGAGCATTTGTTTCAACTTACTTTATTTTTACAAAAACCTCGTAAATAGTGGCTAGCATTTCTTCTCAGGGGAATCCATGTGTGTAAAATTGGAGGCAACTATATAGCTATATAAAATATCGTGTCTCTTTTTTAAAAAAACTAAACTAGTNTGCTCAGAAGCACGCAAGGCTGGGTCCGGGCTGCAAAGACGCGCCTGGATGTGGGGAAGCTCTGGCAGCGGGCAGGCCGCGCCGCTCGCTCCGGGCGCCGTGCTAGGGTCTCCCGGGCAGCGGGGTACGCGGAGGCAGCGCTCTGCCCAGCCCAGGCCCGACGTCCCCCCAGCCGTCCCCCGTTCGCTGCCCAGACTCCGGCCTGTCCCCCGCCGCCCCGCTCCACGGCCGCCGCCTCGCTGAGGGGAACAAGGCGCGGCCCCCTCCCACCAGCCGCCCCTCACCGTTGGAGATGTACACCATCGCGGCGGGCCCCAGGCCGCTGCCCCGTCACCCGCCCTCAGCCCCACTGCGCGGGCGCGGGCGGGAGGCGCATGCCCAGAGCCTGCCGTGCTGCCGGCTCCTCGCTTCCGGCTGACGAGGCTGAGGGGAAAGGGGCGGTGGCGGGCTTGTGGCCGTGCCGTGCCGATCCGGCCCCGGCTGGGAGGCGGGGCCTGGGGCGGGCGGTGTTCAGGTGGGGCGTCTCCTCCCTCAGAGCGGGCGGTTCTGCTTCGCCCCTAAAGTGTGTTTGTTTTAGTAGTTACACCGCTGAATGACGCTGTGTCGGAACTTGTGTGCTGTGCTCGGCAAGCGTGTGGTTTTACCAACAGCAGCAGGAAACAATAACCCTGGTTAGCAGTATGCCGGGGTAGCTTTCATAGCAGTTACAGGTGCTCGGTTGTCTTCCATGGTTAACTTCTGCTGGGTCTGAGGTAAAAGGTCGTGCCGTTTTACCTCCACCTCAGTTTTCTGTAGTTGTGGAAGAGAGCCTTGTCCGTCCCTGTGGTTCTTCTCTAACGGAGTGTTGGCGGTGATAACTCACTCTAGTGATGTTAGGAATACGACCAAAGGCAGATATTTATGTAAAACTTCTCTTTGTTTCTTTTATGTAATGACAGGTATGTGGCTATGTGTGTATATATATATATTCCTGTTACGTTGGTGGGAATGTGCAGCCCAAAGTCGAGCATTTGTTTCAACTTACTTTATTTTTACAAAAACCTCGTAAATAGTGGCTAGCATTTCTTCTCAGGGGAATCCATGTGTGTAAAATTGGAGGCAACTATATAGCTATATAAAATATCGTGTCTCTTTTTAAAAAAAACCTAAACTAGTAGACTAGTTTAGTTTTTAAAAAAACTAAAACATTAATTAAAAAAACCCGTAAAACATTAATTAAAACTAAAACATTAACATTTAAAAAAAAACTTAAACTAGTATAAAAGGGATGTGTAATTCTGGGAGACAGCAGTAAGAAAAATTAATATAGAATCATTTTAATATTGCCTTTGCAAACCTGTCTTTTTCTAATAACCATTTGCTAAACCTCTTAACGCAGGAGTGTTGTCTGAAGTTGGAATTGAAATATGGTATGGCTCTGACAATGTAGTTGCCCCCAGTAAAGAAATTGTTTGCAACTGACAGGTGTTTATAAATGTTCAGTGTTCCAGAAATAAACTCTTGCAAACAACTGAAAGCAGTTGTGAAAGAAAAATATCTGTAACCAGGTATATAAAATAAATATTTATAGTTCATGTAAAAGCTAGATAATTTAATGCTCAATAAATGTGGAAATACCAAAGTGTTTAGAAAATAGTGGGTGCTATAGGCATAAATGCAGGCAGTATGTTAAAACTGTTCAGAAACAGCATCTATACTTTTTTAATTAGCTATGTTTATGATGATTTTTTTCAAATAATAGTCCAGTGTAGTCAGATCAGCTTCAGTTTATAAATTGCAAAACAGCCTACATAGTATAGAAGAAAACCAGATTCAGTCAGTAAGGCATTTGAACATTGTTTTTACATTCCCGGTGAAAACAGATAAATGGAACAATAAACTGGAAGAAAGATATGTTGGTGTACTTTTAATTTATGGAATGCATTGTAAATCTGATATTGTGTTAGGTGATACTGTTAAATAAGTTTATATGGAAAGTGAAAATATTACTTTAAAAAGGTGTTTTCGAATAATAGGAAAATGACAGTACTCAAGGAAAGTATATGACAGATGCATACCTTTGTATTAGTATATTAATGTGAAAGTGATATAGTCTGCTTTTTAAGTGATTTTCATAAATATACTTTGTTTTCTTTTCACTAGACTTTGAGACAAAACAACAAATTATCGTATGTTTAAAGAACTATTGCACAAGTTATAGTTAGAACATTTACCAAGAAGAAAACAAAAAGAGGGAGGATGGGAATGGGAAGACCAGTAGAGATAAAGGAGGTATCGTAAATTTTGTGATGTATTGAAAACACACACAAACTGACTCTTCCTAGTATAAAAACAAACGTCACAGTCCAAACTTTTCACTGTACTTTAGACAGAAGCATAATAGTGAACTGGAATACGAGCAGGTAATTTCCACCTGAACTCATGCTCTGTATGCAGTTGATGTTGGCCTGCATGAATTAATGTAATAAGCATTAGAACCAATAATTCACTTTTTTAATGTGTTATCTTTCAGAAGGAATATGTTAATCATGCAGAAAGGAATAATGTATTTTGTGTTTTCCAAATGACAAAAAACCACTAACCCTGAAAACCAAACAATGATGATGATTAGTGGGCTCTTCCGTTACTTTTTTTTTTAAAAGTCAAATCATATGTGAAGGGAGTCTTGGTTTATTTAACAATAAAGTAATAATAATTCTTGTCTCAGAGCCCTAAAACTGTATAATTACAATGTAAATGTTCTCTGTAAAATGTATTTTTGGTGATTGAAATTAAAGTAATACACTTTCTAAATTTGGGGGAACGGAGAGAGAGTGAAAGAGTGCGTGTGTCTGTGTGTTTCTAACACAGTTTTATTTTTCAAAAAAAGTGTGTCCAGGTACCTAATAGTGGCAAAATAACCACTTGCAATTGATTTACAAATACTAAACATTTCATATATCATTGCGTAAAATGATACATGAAAATTTTAATGTTTATAACTATTTTAAAGTACTCACATACACATTATGTATTTATTTCCATATTTAAGTTAGACACACAAAAATGGGAGATTTAAAAGGTGTGGCTAAAAATCAATGGTAGCATTGCGTTATGAAACTTATTGTCTGTTGGTCAGTCCTTGGGTCAGGAACGGAGTAGAGAAGAGGAATAGGAAAACAGTTGTTCAGGTCCATTTGCAGTATATGGTGCAGTTGGGACAACAGGCGCGGACGTGAGCTCTGATGGGAGCTCCTTTCTGGTAGTGACACAGCCCTTCCATCCCATTCCGAGCAGCTACTCCTTCTCAAAGGGCAGGGCAGGTGTGTCTAGCTGTTGCTAGCTAGAGTCCTTCAGTGACCCGCACCTTTCCTTGCAGTCTGCTTGCCTGATGCTGGGAAGTTCAGAGGACCACAGCAGCAGTGCACCTGTGCTTTAATGAAAACCAGTAGAAGGTGTTTTCAAAGTCAGCAGCAGAAATACAGAACAGCTGGGTTGCCCTTCTGAAGGTGGGTACCGTGAGGAACAGAGCTGGAAGTTACTGTGTATGCTGTTTGGGAGCTGGGGAGATGTGATCATCTTGATGGTAGGCACAGTAAGTATCTGTGCAAAGCTGTGAAGAGTAGTGTAAGCCATGTATTAAGTAACTGAAAAAGACCAATACTAAATACGTTTTTCATTTTCTTTAATGCAATCTGAACTCTCAATGGGATACCTTCTGGTTTTAGGTGGTTTGGTTTTTTAGGCTCTGTTCCAGATTTGTATAAACTGATTCCTTGTGAATTGTGTATTTGCGTATCAGTACCTAGGTACTGGTGTCTGAGCGACATATTACCGTGCTTTGTTAACTTTTTCTAATTTTTCATTAAAAGAAGCAAAACCATGGGTCAGCTATTTTTGTAGCATCTTATATACTAAGGGATGACTTTTTCATTGTGATGCATGAAAATTAGAAAATATAACGCATAGAGAAGTGGTGACACAGCGTATAGGGCTTATACTCTCTAAAATTTATGT
This sequence comes from Psophia crepitans, assembly GCA_013399095.1. NCBI lineage: Eukaryota > Metazoa > Chordata > Aves > Gruiformes > Psophiidae > Psophia > Psophia crepitans. The sequence continues at coordinate 937,208 of VWZZ01003776.1, read as the reverse complement.
TGCATTTTTAATATGAATGTAAACTTTAATAGAAATAATTTTTAATTAAAAGTTAAACCAGGGAAACTTGACCCTGCCCTGAAGAGGATTTGCAAACTGTTGACCACATTTGAATAGCAGAAATAGAAAAGGCATCTTTTTTTTTTTTGCTGGCTTATATTTTTTTTCTTATAGCGATTATCATGTTGCACCATCACATAATTTAAATCGAAACATTTACAACTAAATTTGCACTTGAATTATTCATAGAAGAGCTGATTGTCGTGTAGTATTTGTCTTATGCACACACAATACTGTACGCGTTAGAGTGAGAAGGTCTTCTAAACTCTAGATTACAAATGTAGAATGTTCACTGCAATATAAACATAAAATTCAGAGGACATTACACAGGATTCTATTTTTTTAACAGCTTTTATAAGAAAAAAATAAAGCTGCTCTTTGTGGAAGAGTTGAAACTCAATTCTCGGAACTAAATTATGTTGATTCAATGTCAGAATTTTAAACAGAACTTACCTGTTTAAGTAAGCTTCAGTTCTGAATAATTGATTGAAGACCTAATTTCTTTATTCTTTGGTGCCCTAGTGAAGGACATAATCATGTACTGTGGGGTTTAAGTTAAAGATACCTTATGCAAATTTCAACTGGAAGATACATTTTGCGAAATCAGCAGCTCTGATCTCAGCATAAAATCAGGTCAAGAAAATAAGCACATAATGCGGTGAGCTATTTTCTTCTCCCTAGCTGGGACAGAGATTAGGTGTTCTAGTAACAGAATTTATCTGCAAAATGCTATTGCGTTTTTGTTTGGGTTTGGTTTTTTTTCGTTTGTTTGTTTGGTTTTTTATATATATACACACCATTTGTTGATATCAATTTAGTGCAGAATTACTACAGTTAACAGTTTGAAAGCAAATACATGTTGGAGGAATGTCAAAGGACTGTCTTGTGCTTTTATATTTCTTTAGATAACAGTATATTCTTATATATAGGAAGCTGTAACCATCTGTAAATGTTATGTATTCTTAATAACAAAGACTACAGCCCTCAGTAGGATCAAATCGTTGGTCCTCAATTTAGAGTTGTATGAGAGTCTAGAAAGAAACTTCCACACTCCTCTACACAGGGCGAATAGTGTGCTAAATTTTCTGTTCAGACAGAGAAAGAGCATGTTGAGTCACCGGTGAAACTACCTGACAGCAGTGAGGGAGCACCCGCGTTTCGTGCATGGCTATTGAGTAGTGGCAGTACTTCGAACGTCCATAAGGTGGCAGCGTGAGTGTGAAATAACATCTGCTTGCTTTAATTACACTGCAAACTTACTACCGAGTTAGTCATACTATGTTCGAATTCTCCTATATATAAAAATCCTTACTCCAGTGACACTAAACATTTATGCATAAGTGTCACATTCTAACAGGGTAAAGGACCAGTATTGAATCCACAGATGTATGCTGTTTTGGGAATTTCCTAGAAGTTTCCTACTGGTCAGGACCAGGGTAAAGTTGGAGAAATGCTTGTATGTTTACATATGATTACTATGTAGTGGGAAAGATTGGAGGGTTTTTTGGTTGCTTGGTTTTTGTTGGCTTGCCTTTTTATTTATTTATTTACTTATTTTTGCCACACTTAGCCTGGGGAGAAACTGAGAACTCTGCTGTGGAATAGCAGATTTCCAATTTTGTGAGTGGTACTGTTGGCAGTTGTTTGGTATAAATGAAAAAAGGTGAACATAAGTAATTGTAATAATTACGTTTTGAAGTACAGTAGGTAGGAAAAATAATGATCATTAGATGGGTCAACTGAAAATAAAAATTGTATCCTCAAACATTAACTTGCATAGCACATCAGTACTATCGCCAACTGTAGCTTTTGGGAGATTTGCTGAATATTTATGGACCGAGATATTTATGAATGAATTATATTTCTTGATTATGTTATTTTTTTAACAATATTTAACAATTTAGCAATAGGAATGTTAATTATATTAAAGAACAAAGATAAACTCACCTAATTGTTTCTTAGTTCTCGTATACTCAACTGACAGGGCACTAGTCCCTGAAAATGCATGCAGCAAGGATATAGACAGTGATGTTTTCTGCTGGATATGCATGGGTTGCATCTACACTGATGATTGAGTAAGCAGGAATGTTTCTTCTTGATGCAGATTTGCTTTACTATATGTATGGAGATTTGTGTCTGCATTTGGAGTCTTGTGGTAGGCACTTGAACATACTACTGCTGTGCAAAGAGTGGATTCCCTGGTGATGAACCAAGGCTGAGATTGCACAGCAGCTGGAGCACTCCTGCAGTGTGGACGGAGAGTTATTAGTGCTCTGTTGATATGCTGTGAACACTGAGGACTGGCAGCTGGCATGAACTTTGCTGCTGATAAAGATGTAATGTGGATATGCAGTTGTGGAATCATACCAGATTTCAGCAAATGAAACCTTGTTTTTTCCCCTCTTTGCAGCAGAGTGGACAGCAATGTAGGCTTGTCAATGGAGATTGTTTATGACAAGATTGACATAAAATTTGAGAACGTCTGTTACTGCATCAGAAAGAGTAATGCAAGTAAGGTGACAAATTAAAAAAGGCTCTAACTGTTGCTAGAGGCATCTCTGATACTTCATCTACAGCTTTAGCTGTTGAACTTTCTTGTAACTGTTTCATACTTAACAGCCAAGATAAAAATAACAGTTAAGGTACTTGTCAGAAGTTGGTGGATGAAACCAATTCCGTAATCTACTTGGTGAATAAAACAGTGATGTGATAATTGACACATTGTTCTGAAGAGCTCTTGTGGTTGTGTTTGATTATTAATATCACTTTTTGTCTTCTGAAAAGTTATTACTTTAATGGAATGTGTTAATGCGATTGAAAAACTTTTCAATGGGTGCAAGCAGTGTAGATATTTAAAAAGCATGTAGTTATGATTTGTTAGAGGGTGTTTGGGGAGATGCAGGTGCTGTGAAGCCTGGAATGGAAGCTGGCATGATGATTCTGTAGAGATTTTACAAGGATATTGCATTGAGGTTGCAGCATTCTTGTTCTATTCATATTGCTCCTGATTTTGTTGTTTCTCCATATGCAACATTGCCATTCTTGGTTTTACTGAACATAAAAGGGAAATTACAGCCAAGAGAAAAGATTAATTGCAAAGCCAGATTGCCTCCTCTGAAAGATGTATGTAAAACAATGATCTTCTGGTAGGACAAATACCCTGTGAACTATAGAAGTAATCTAGGACAACATACCCGCAGAAAAATTCCACGTTTTGCAGGAGGTCGGTATGCCGTGCTGTACAGCGTCTCAGGGGTTGCAATAATGGTTCTGAGTTACCAGATGAAATCTGTCTAGGTACATGTGAGACTTTTTGTAGCAGAGTTAAAGTAGTAGTGTGTAATCTCTGATTGGAGAACTTCAACCCTGGTTTAGCTTTTATGCAAATGTCACGTTTGCTTCTGTCATTATCACATGATAGCGGACCCAAAAGAATCTGATTTCTGAAATTCTTTATTATCCGATTTAATACATTTCCCATTTTTTTCTCATTTAGGATAGTCCAGTGAGTTATACCTCAGTCTAGAACGTGATGTACATGGGAAGTACTAGAAGCAGAACTAAACCTCAGTAAGAAATAATTGCATATAAACTTATTTAATATTTTCGTCCACCTCCATCAGACTGGGTGACAAAACCGTGCTTTCAGTTCTCTATGCGCTTATCATCATGACTTTAAAAAATTCACCCTTTTCTGCCTGGCTTAAGTAGTTTTTAAATTCAGAAGAAAAAAAAAATCAGGACCTTGAGAAGAATCCTCAGTAACTTCTTTATGTTGACAAGTAATTGCAATTGAATTGACATGTGTTTCATGCTCAAGGAGTATAAAAACCCCTAGCCTGTAAAGAATTCCTAAGTGCTAATTTCGTTCTCCAAAAACTATGGTAAAAATTAAGGTTCTCCAGCAATCCAGTCAGCATGAACCGGAGCCTCACTGGTAGAGAAAAGGAATGCAAGTCAGACTAAGTAATGAGATGATAAAATTTCTAGTTAAATTCTTCCTTAGAGTAGTATGTTGAGTTCTAATTACTACATCAGGAAAAGACATTGTAACAGTACAGAGGATGGTAGTAAAAGCAGATTTCTTTTAGAAGCAAAGTGAGGCATAAACCCAGGTATGCAGTAATACCTAAGTATCTGAGAAGATAAATAATGAGAGTTGAAATAAATAAAAATGTAAATGGATTAAGCAGTGCAAAATTCCGCATTTTCCTTGGTAACAACAACAAAAAAAAAGATGTCAATGAAAATTAGTGGGTGATAAAAGTATCAGGAAGCCCTTTATACTGTCTTGACAGAAAGACACTTCCATGCAGAAGGAGGTTGTGCTTCTTCAAACAAAACCGCCGCCAAAACCTGTGTTGTAAGACTTTTTTCTTTAAAATGTAGGATATTCACATTCTAGGCTACTGTCAGATTTCTTTTTGGAAGAAGTAGAGGGGAATTTAAAGAAAAAGATTTTTTCCTTAGGCATTTTAATTCCTACATTCTTCTTGCCCTGGGACAGAAGAAAAATAATCAGTAAGAGTAAAAAAGATTCAGATGCTGTTGAGTAAGAAAAGAGTGTTAATTTATGCTTTTAAAAAAGTCAGGGGTGTAAATGATCATGTCTGAGTCTCCAAGCAGTAGGAATTAAGCTGAGACATTTGATTGAAGTAGCTTATTCCCATATTTATCTCATATGGTATCTCTTGTACTTTGAAGCATTTGACATCAGGTACTGGAAAGAGCTATAGCAAAGCGTTTGGTGCCTGGAATTCCTTTCAGAGACTTTCCAATCATCGTTACTGCCTCCGGCTTACCTTGCTGCTGCAGATCTGCAACCTTTCTTATGGATATTAGAAGCAGTCATTAGGCTTCTGGAATATTTGCTTCTCTCATTCTGTTTATGTTACAGCTTCAGTTTTTTTAATCATTAACAGACGTTTTCACATGCTGTTTTGGCAGTGTTTGTCTAACTTGTTTCTAAGGTGAGATAATGTACTTCACGGTCCCATTCTGAGACATGATCTTACTGAGAACTAGTAAGCAGCAACTCAAATTAATTCTGAGAGTGCAGTCAGATACCAGTGTGAAAACGCAAGCATTTTAAATGAAAAGGTCCCATGGCTAGCTGTCTTATTAAGTATATACCTCAGTTGAACTCAATTGTATTTCTAGTTTTCAACAAAGTGCTGCCAGCGCCACAAGGCTACATTATCTATTGAAGTTCTCTAAATGATGTTGGATATCATTTGTATGATGCTTTAGGTGGGTGTGACTCATGGAGAAGGTTCTCCTGAACGTTCCACACCTACAACATGACCCTGTAGGCTCATCTTTACTATTACACCAGACACGCTCCCTGAGATGCGACAAAGGAAATCGGTATTTGGTCCTTCATATAGCCACTGGAGAACAAGAAGGACAAGGATGCCAGGCTTGAGACAGCTGCTTTTGTTCACTGTGCAGGTCTACAGGTGTGTGGCAGCGAGGTAAGCAGAACACAATTGATAATGATGTTCAGTATTTTATTGTGTATTTCCTTAACTTGAAGATCCTTTCTGCACCCTCTAAAGATTTCATAATTTTAGGTCACTGAGAAGGAGAGAGAAAGGATAAAGAGAATTGGTTCCTCTGAGCTTGTATTTCCACCTTGAACATTTTGGCTTTCTGTTCTGTGTATTTCTCAGTTTCAACAGAGAGTCATTCTCAGAGTCTTCTTCATCCTTTATGTTAAAAGATTTCCTTCCAGGCTGTTAGCCAGGTGCATGAATTACTGCAGTCCTGATCAGAGAAATGAAAACTAAAATGGTGTGAGGGAAGCTTCCAAATAACGGAGCTGACAATAGATTACAATGCTTTATTAGGCTAATAGACTTTAGAAAGCACTCGTTTACAGATTCTCCTCCTGAAGCTGTTCAAAACATGCTCCTGAGAGCAAGTTAAAAAAAAATAATCAATAGAGAGAGTAGTTTTGGCCATCACTTGCTTTTCTGCTGCAATGTGACTGGTCCCATCAGACTTTATTTGTTTAATGCTGAGAGGCAGAATCTAAGTTCTGGAACCAGTGAGCTGTGTTGTGTCAGGTTGCTTGCTGTTGTCAATTACAGCTGGTCTGAAGAGACAGAAACTTCACTAATAGCTTTGTAAAGTTCCTTCTGCTACTCTGGGTTAGTAGCTTTCCATGCAGAGAAAAGTGACACTATTGCCTTCGAATTTCAGATATGTTTGATATATCAGATGTCAGATGTTGTTCAGATATGCTTGACAGCATCACGTGTTGATTTTGCAGTTTTGTTTTTTTTTACCGAAGGCTCATTTTCTGAAGCTGTTTTTCAGATGACACCTGACTACACTAATAAATTTTTAGAAATAAAAATTTAATAGTAGGTTGTATAATCTACCTTTTTGCATGGAAATTGCATCATTTGCTAGTAAGTTACCTAATTTGCATAGCCAATAGTAGATTGCTGATATACTAATGAAAAATATGCGTCCTTTGGAGTTGCCAATGTAAAGGTCTCTTCTGAGTGTTTTATTACCAACAATATAAAATTTGAGGCTCTCTTTCATTGGATAAATTGCTCCTATGGTTCTGTACCTTCCCTGAACCTTAGCTTCAGCAGATCCTGATACATTTACAAATGCTACAATGATAACATATCTGGTGTCTGAGTATATCCAGTATCTGGATACCCACAAAGTAATGTTTCTGCAAAAAGTGATGAAGGACGGAAGATAAATTTACTATTAGACTGTTAAAAAAGAAAAACTGGGAAAGAGCTTCTTCCTTTCACTCTCTGTAACCGTTATTTGAATCTTTTAATGTTGAATATGTCTGTCTTTTTCTAGCCATTCTTCCTTATTGATGGTCATGAGGCAACTCTGAACATTTTTAGGGACAGAAGCAGTGACAGTGTATGCATTATCAGCATGTAAAGATCCGAGGTTTTGGTCACAGCATTGTTTCCTCTCTTTCCATTAATTTTATAATTAATTTAATATTGCATTTTTTTTGTTATTCCTGTCATTGAAATACTTATAGTCAGCTCCAGCTATGTATAAAATAAAGATAGAATATTTAACTACATCACAAATTTCATTTTAAGGATGAAACAATGAACTTGGCAAAACCAGTTTCCTTAATAAGAATAATCAATTACATTTTCCTCTCTGCCACATCGCCAGACATGCAGAGCATATCTTTCCACCTGGGTTCCTCATGTCATTTGAAAAGTCAGAATTAAAAGGGACAGAACAGGGATTGCAGTCCTCTTCATTTCATCACATAAACTTTGCCTCTGTGCAGCTGGTACACTGAAAACGTGACTGCTTCAGAATAGACTCAATAGATATTAACTGGGAGAACCAAAGAACTTTGATTCTATAGTGTCATTTTTGTCCTAGAGAATTTGTATTAATGATATTGTGAGGATTCATAATCATCTAGTCCTTCAACATAAAATGAACTTCCTCATGCCTTTCTGTAAGTTTCTGGTGTCGTGTCCCCCCCCTTCCCCTTTCTAGTCTTTTTAAACCTTCTGGTCTTCTCTGCAATATATTATCTGTAGTAGTAGATACCCTGCAAATTGTGCACTTCTCATCACCTCAGCAGTTGATTCCTTCAGGATTTTGTGGCACCTGTGTATAGCCACTGGCAAGTACAAAACAGTTGGGATAAGCAGAAACTAGAGGAAGCATATAAATAAAGAAATAAAATGTAGAAACAAGGGGGAGAGAAAAGTGTTTTCTGTGCAGGTGGTTGTTTATGTATGTGCTGCAGCTACTTACATCTCCTTGCTGGTGTGGATGGCACTGAAAACCCAGGTCATCTTCAGGATTTTTACTCTGAGGTCTGCAGACCCTCCCTTTGAAGTGAAATGTCTTTGTGGCTTTTCAAGCCTCCATCAGTAACTGACTTTGTTTCTATAAGACTATGTTGTGGCTTCTACTGGCTAGTGCAAGGCAAAAGTATCTCTCTCTCTTGTCTGAAGAAGTTACTACATGTGTTATATTAGAGACTGTTTTCACAACCTGTATTGTAAAGTCAATTCAATTTTTCTAATTCATAATTCTTCAGGTGGGATCTTCACAGGGTCTTTACGGAGTTCTTAAGCTTGATCACTGCTTCATCAAAGTGTATTACTATTTGAAATCATAAAGGTCTTTGAGCTCCTAGGCCTGCTGTGACTCTGCAGAACTCCTATAGATTGTTGCTAATATTTTTGCAGGATCTTTCCTACTCTGCATATTGATATATTGGGCTCATCTCTCATATAACTAGTGCAGCATTTTGTTGTAAAATGTTGTTGTAAATCACTTTTATGTTTTCAAATGCCTTTGCAAGGTGGTGGAATGATAGAAGAAAATACTGCAGCTGCTGACAGCAGATTCTTTCCCTTAAGAGATAATGCTTGCAAAAGGAAAACATAATATGATAGTGTAAGCAGAAAAAAATCTGGAAGACTTGTTGCCCACTTCAGTTCTATGACCTTGGATGTAATTAAAAGACTTCCCATCTTTGTCACTAAAACAATGTGTAGATAGTCCTATACACAAACTTGACTGCTTTTATGAAGAAAGAGGAAAAGTAAGCTAGAGTCTAAGAACTTGACTTGAAAGGTGACTCTCTGAGATTTGAGCAAGTATTTTTCTACTTTTAAATATCTATTAATTCCATCTAAGGCAGCAAATCTACTAAGGAAAAAAAGAAAATAAGTTTTTTTGTTTTATTTTTGTTTTCCATGCAAATCTTTTTAATTAGAAAGGCGTAAGTACTGTCTGCATTCTACAAAGTTATCTGGTTAATTGTATTATCTGTTTCGTTAGTAAGTATGTGCCCTTAGACCCTCTTAAATGAAAATAAGACATTTTAATCTGACCAAGTTTGTTGTATCATGGGAAATCGTATTCCAATAATTTCCTCTTTTCCTTTTGTCAGAGATCCTATTTTAAATATCTGATGGCTGTGATAGCAGTCAGGATATGTGAAGTCTTATTTATACTCTCCTAGCACTGTTTTACACATTTTTATTTTGTTATTGTTAACCAAACCAGATCTAAGTGCCATCGGCCACGATGTGTTTTTGTTTTATAGCATTCTGACTTAGTTAAGTGCTACCATGTCTTTCTTTTCCTGTGATTGTACAGAGGTTAGCAAGACAGTGCTGTTTATAATTTTTTTTTCTTTAGTCTACTTGTTCTGGAGGAATTATGAGAACTCTCATGCATTGCTTGAACTCCCAGGGAAGCTGGATAGTCTTGGGAGAGGAATGCCTGAGGGACCATTAATTTATTGATATACTTACCCTGAGACTGTAGGAAAAAGAAAAAAAGACCCTCTTTCCCCCTGAAACCAAATGACCACAGGCTTTTCTGATGGCTATGGGCAACATGAGACTGCAGTGGTACTTGGTGATAGGCTGCTCTAGGACCACAGTGCAAATGCCCTAAATCATGAAACTTCTCATTCAAAAAGACTCCGTAAACTTCCCAGACTGTCTTGACTGTGGCAGGACTGAGGTATGTGTGGTTACTTTTGGGCAAATGGCTGCTGGTGCTCCCTGACAAAGCTAGTTCCTTCATGATGATTTTTTTTATTATTTTTTTTTTTTAAGAGACTAGTACATATATTTTAAGCTGAGTGCCAACCATCTTAGGGCAGTAGCACTAAATGAAATCTTCCTCTCTCTCCTGTTCTTGCCGCCTTCTCCCCAAATCAGTAGTAGTCTTTGACCAGTATTGCTGTGATTAAGAGACAGATTGCCTTGTTAAAGGTACTTCACAGAGTATGAAAAAAATAATTTCAGCTCTGCAGCAGGCAAACAAAGGACTGAGTTCCAGTTACCTGAAGATCACTAATGTCACTGCATCCTTAAGATAATGGACAAGATGTTGCTTCAGGACTTTCAGGGACAATGTATTCATTATTCTTCAGTTTGTCCAATGTAGCAATTAATGTGATTAAGCTAGCGCTAAATCTGTTTTAAACACTATTGCACTGGGTCATTAACTTTAACACTGTCATCATGTTCTCCCTACTGCATTTACCTTATTTAGGGAAGATACTTAGCTTAGCATTCGCTTGCATCAAGAATATATTGATGCTTCTCTAGTTCTAGATTACTCAAACTCTTTATGTATTGGGAATTAATTGAACCAAAAGGGGAAAAAATTCAGCCCTATACCCCTTAGCCACTTGAAACTCCCACTGAAATAATACCAAGTGTCTCTAGAGCCATAATTTGCAAACCTATTGGTGTTTAGTTGTGTGTGTGGTTTTTATCTTGATGGATGCTCTTTTAGGTTACATTCAAGGTTGCCTAGAATAAAAAAAAAGATAGAGATGTTCATGAGTCATGTAAAGGATATTGTGCAAGGTAATTCAGAAGAAATAATTAGATAATTTTCAAGCAGTTCTTTTGAATAAGAAGGTAGGTCAACACATGCTGGATTTTCTTGTGACAGCTATGGGGACTGGCTGGAAGTGGCTAAAAGGGGTACCTGAAGATGAATCGACAGTGGATAGTAGATCTAGACACAGGTCAAATGTTTGGGTTTTTTTAGAAATAACTTAAATAGTGGCAAAAACTGCATAGAAAATTGGATGGGTTTTGAAAATTGGCTCTTATTTAGAACTGTCCTGATGATCCATGTTCATGTAATTGAAGTTCATTCTACAAAGACTTGGGGAAAGGTTCTGATGTCAATTACACAACCATGAACCTACAGAAACATTTATTCAGGTAGCAGTTGATGCAAGTGGTGTCTAGTCTTTATCAAATATACTTCATGTACTTGAAACAAGGAAGTGAATGAATATCTTATATAAAAATATTGGTGTGCTGGAAACTTGCTGTAAGAAAAGAAGAAAAAAGAATGCATTGATTTTCATTATTACAGATGTCAGTCTGACACTGGCCTCATTTTTCCCATGTAGGAACAAGAGTAAGAAAAATGTCTAAAATTAATTCTGAGTTTAGAATTTGCATATAGTTGATCTTAGGGGAACAAGTCCTTGGACTTAAGATGAAGAGAAAATATACTTGTGTGACTCCAAATCTGAAGAAATTCCTAGAAAAGCATTGAGTAAGCACATATATCTGCTAGTGGATTTCAGACATGATCTTCAAATGTTCCTGTTGCTTTACTTCTAAAACTCTACCAAGTAAAGACAGATATGAAAATCTCGAGGATGTTGGGTCCCTTCACCATGACATGTGAAAAAGTCTGTTAGTGTGGGAAATAAATCTGTGAACTCATTCCCACTAAGATTCGAATACATTCACACTCTGAGAGAGAAGGTGGGGGTTCTTGACCAAATAATGCAAGAGTGCAAGCTCCAAAAAAAAAAAAAAAGTATCTATCTCATCTTATCTGAAAGAAATAGAGAAATTAAGAAAAATAGTGTTTGGTAGGTAGGCAGAAGATTATAATGCAGATTGTAGAGTGCCCTTGTAGTGTAAAGAGAGCGTAGTAGCAATCAACAGGAATATGGGAAAGGACACAGAAAGCTCCTAGCATATGGGGACACAGACTGATTCCAGCCTAGGGAGATTGTGCATAGAAGCTTTGTGGAGAAAAAAGGAGGTGTATAAGTAGGCCACCATTTGTGCAATCTGCTGTGCCTGTGGAACAACAAAATGTATAATGTGAGTAATTGGGCGATTGGTCAGATGTGCCTGGAATGATTTTCAGGGGGAGATAATAGGAAAAAAAATTGATTGTGAGGTTATAGTCTGCTGGCTTTCCATTACATCCTTATAAATACTTTTACAGATACCAGAGTAGGCTGTTTTGTGCATAGTGAATGATGAAAGAGTGCCCAAAAAGGGAGTTAGGATGCACTGGTGAGTGCGCTGTAAAGTCCTCCCAAGCTTATAAAGTACTGTTTCATGTGTAGACAAGCATGTCGGTGTCTAAGGGCTTGGATACATAGGAACAGCCAACATAGTTCAGGTGGCTTTAGTAAAGAAAGGTAAGACCTCGGTGCATGAGGTTTGTACCATATTAAAGACAATGTGAATGGCTCTGATGGAAGTGTAAAGTGATTGTGAAAATATTTATTTTTGATATTTCTTTTTAAAAATGGATAACCTTCTATGAAGCGTATAAAGCAATTAGATCTTTTTCTGGAACAAGCAGTGCTATGTTTTTATGTACTAGTCTGTATGAAAGTCTACAAGTCCAATAATTATACTTGCTTTCACTGTCTTGTTTCTTTGTTGGGTTTTTTTTCCAAGTTCTTGTAGTTTTCAAAAAATTTCCCTATGCTTTGCAATTTGACCTGGAGGGTCAGAATGAAATGTATATAAAACTGTTCCTATAGAGCTGGTGAAGAATATAGTGGATTCTATGTCTCTGGTGTAGACCAGGACACGTGTTAATTAACTTTTTTCATAACTGCATCATTCTGTGAAATACATTCTGGAGAAATGGTTGTAGTTCTGGTTAGAGGTTAGCTTTTTTACTTTCAGCCCTGCTGCATACCATAAACTGAATTCTCTCTAATAGCCCTTCTGTTCTAAAATTGTGGAGTTTTTTGTCTAGATGGTCTTTGAAAGCATATGTCTGCAGTACTTTCTATCTTGAAATAAACTGAGAGAACTTTCACAGTTCTGTAGAATCATCTGACTTGATAAGTACCGAAGAAGATGGAATTTTTCTTGTGCACTAGCCAGATGGATTTCACAGGTTCCATATTGCACAGTCTGATCTATAGTCTTGGCAGTAGTTAGTTGTTAATGTACAGTTTAGCTTCAGTTTTTACTTTGTGATGACCTTCACTTCATTAGTTAGTGATTTTAAAGTGTGCAGTCCATCAGCTGTTTGTTTGATCCAGTAGCCATATAGTTCTAGAAACTGCTTCCCAATAGATTCTCTTAGTGTTTGATTGAGAGGGAGGGTGTGAGAGAGGAGAATTTCTTCCTTCTTGGACATTTCAGAACTTTTACAAAATTGGGTTCAAGAATATATAATGCTTAAGAAAATTTCTTTTTAATGAGCTAGTCCACTTCCTCATGAGAAAATTGGATCTCTTCTGGGCAAAATCCTCCACAAAATATGTTTTTGGGCAGAGAAGGTGTATCTGCTCTTCTGTTCTTTGCATCTTCTTCAAATACTAACAATTTTTTCTATATTTAAAATGTTAATACACAAGGAATGTTCTTTGGAGATTCCCTTTTCTTTATACTTGGGAAAAGTTACAAGTGTCTATCACTCCTGCAAAACTTAAGAAGAACTGCAGACGTTTGGCCCCTTTCACTGTAATGTTAACAGTATAATAGGCTGGGCAATCAACACTGGTGACTATCAAAACTACAACTTGTATTTTAAAGCTGACTCAGGTGTGTAGCAAACCAGTTGATTTAGGCAATTAGTATTTTAATCTTTCTGGAACAGTATGATGTCTTTTAAGAAAACAAGGGCTTTCCCATGCAGCAATCAACTGAAAGGAGTTAAAAATGCCTCACAGTTCCCCAGAGGACTTGCTTTTCCTGTGAAAATTAACTGGACCCTGAAATTCTTCTTATGGCATGCGCCTGTCATGAGTAATATAAATGGCAGGTGGGAGGTGAAGAAGATACTTATCTAAATAAGGGGACCTATGAAATCCTTACCTGAGACAAGAAGAGAAAGAAAGACTTGTCTGAAGATACCATGGGTTTCCTTTATGAATAAAATGAGAGGAATGGTTTTTATGATGTTTCCCTCCAAGATAAAGTAGTAGCTGCTTGCTTTGTTTTCATTCCAAATCATCTGTGGCACATAAAATAAATTCTGGCAGGTAAGAAGCATTATGCAGTGATCCTAAGACCTTTAGATGTTATTTTCTGTAGGTTCAGGTAAAAAGTATCCAAATTTTGTTTATAAATTTTTTTCATATATGATGAACTCATTAGTTCCTCAGAGAACACAGAACTATCTGAGGACAAGAAACTTTAGGTTTCCAGAGTAGTGAAAAATTATCCCCAGGATCAATTTTTCAAATCTTTCAGATGGAAATCTTGAAAACTGAAAAAAAATACCCAACACATTTCAAGGTTAAAAGAGATTATTGTAATGGGATAAGTATACAAAAATGCATAAATTGTTTCATAGATGAAACCTTTTAAACTGTTTTTCTTACTAGTGTTGCATCCAGTATTTATAATACAGAATCTAGAGTTCTACAGAGGGAGTTCTGTCTGTTGTTAATCTAGACATTTGGAAGAATAGCTGACTTTATTTGCAGACAACCACTGTTATTTAATATTATTAAGGTCAGTGTGGCATAGCAAAGAGTTTGTAGATACCTCTTGGCTGATATCCTGGTGCTAATTCATTACTGGTGCGCTAGTTACACTCACTGCACCAACTTTAAGAACCTCTAATCAGCATTGTAGGTCAAAGAGACAGTGTTCTGCATTGATCAGTGTATTCGTCATTAATATGAAGCCATTTTATGAGATATTTTCTCTTGGGGTAAAAATAAATAAATTACAGATGTATCCAATTAAAAAGATGACACTAAAGGAAAATTAAGTGACAGTGCTTTGGTTCTTGTTTCTATAAATTGCTTTTATTGGCTTCTTAGAATGACTTGAAGTAGCTGTATTTAAATTAAGGTGGAGGAATTTATAAGCATAGTAAAATGGTCCCAATGTTTCAAATTAACAATGAGTAAAATAAAATAACTGTACCATAAAAGTTAACAAGAGATGCAAAATCTACATTGTGTGTATTGCCCCTTCATTGTGAAGGCCATCTCTTCTGAGGGAATTTGCTTAGTTCACAGTTGCTGCTAGCACTTTAAACTGCATTTTGACTTTTGGTTCCAAATATATTGGAATGTTTGGAGCTTAGTAGGCATGTCATGTAAAACCTACATTCAGTAAATGGCATGTGAGAACAGTATAAATATCAGTGTATACGTATAGATAACTAACATAATTACCAGTAGCTGACATGCATACAAACTTACGATGATTCAGGGTACAGGAAATAACTACCTTTCTGCCTCTCTTTTTAATGTGAGCACTTATTTTCATGTGAAAACCACAAGTTCTTTTCCAGGTCACTTTTGCATCTGCAAAAGTGAAAAACTTGAGGAAAAATGTCTGAAAAATGGAAACTTTTCAGACCCTCATGGACAATCCATATTTGACCTTTTCCAGCAAGTTAATCTTCGCAAAACAAATTCATTATAGATCGGATAGTTTTAGGCATAAAAACCCAATAAAGTCAATGCAGTGTCTGCAGTAGGTTTCCACCAAATTAAGAAGAGACGGGTAGCGTGAAACAAATCCAGTATACCTTGTGGTAGTTTGTTGCTTTTCCAATTAAGAGAGAGACCTTTTTCATACAGTGATGGAAACTTCTTCCATGGCATGACTTGTCTAGCATGCACTGTCAGTGGGTGTCTTTACAGATAATGGACGTTGGTTTGCATCTTGGGATTTCAGAATTTTACAGAGCAACAAAATTTGACTGTCATGTTCTCACAGCATCATTACAAACTCAGTGGCAGAAGCAATATCAAAACTGTTGAAAGACCCAAGCAAACAAACCCTGGCAACAACTGTAAAAGGCAAAGTACATGTTCATCTAAATAATACTGATCTTCAAGAGTACATCTACGAAAGGCCCTGCTATACTGTAGAATAACAATTATGGAGAAAATTATAGAATGAATAGTCAATAAGGTCAGGTAAAAATGTCAGCCCTTAGTGTTATTTGAAGAGGCCCATTGTAATGATGCTCTTTTATTAAAGCATTTTAGATGTAATGTGAGGCACTTACAAGATGTTATATATACATTTCAAACATGAATATCCTCTTTCTTATCTTCACTGAAATGACCTTTCACACTATCCTCCTCTCATCAATCTCTTTGCTAAAAAAATTTGCAGCTTGCACATCTCTGTTTATTTCAGTCTGTGGTTAATGCATATGCATTCCCTGATTTGGCAGGTGCAGATGCAGTTCATTTCATAATCTCAAGGATAGTGATCCAGTTATTCACTAAATGTGCAGATTGCCTGTGGCATCATTTATCTAACTGTACCCTGGCAGATTCTGTACAACAGGTTTTCATTGCAGGGATCATCTCCAAATTACTGATTGATAATTTGTGTGGTACATGCTGTAATAGTTCCATTATAGCATGCACTGAAGAAGTAACTCCAGTCAGTTTCATCCTTTTTGGCACAGAGGAGCTGCAAGTGGCAGGTGTACAAAAAGCTGTGTGTGATTCTCACCATACAATTAGGCAGAGGAAACCTTCTATCGTGTTGTGGATTTTATGTGAATTCAAAAAGCGGCTATGCAAATTTGTGAAAGAAAAATTCTTGAAGGATGGGGAAGCACAAAGATATCACCTCTGGGTTGAGAAGTCTGAGCTGCAGACTGGTGGAAATTGGGAGAGTATAGTTTGGAATTATTCCAAGTTATTTTTCAATTTTTTTTCCTTTACATCTACTTTTGGTACCTCTGGCTGTCTTAATGCAGACATTCTTGTGCTAAGTTTTTACAGTCCTTTAAGGATTTTCACTAGAAAATTTAAAATTGTTTAGTAACAAAGTCTTTTTCAAATGTTTTATGAGTGCTCCAGCACTTAGCAGATAAGGTGGGGTTGGTGATAACCTCTGAACTGGGGGTAAATACGTTTGTATCTTCTTGAATCTAAATATCTTTGTTGCCATCTCCTTGATTGCTGTACCTACTGGGGCTCTATCAACAAGCTTAGTCTACCTGAATAGAACTGACTTCCCCCTCTTAAGATGGTCAGTGGTGGCTGAGTTGCTAACCTGGTGTGGAATGGGAAATAATGTGAATAATTTCATTTGTCATGTGGAAAAGCCTAACAATTGTAGCACAGATGGAATTCAACTGTATCATTCCATCTTCATCCCTATAGGTGCTTGGACTTGTCTCAGCATATTGCCTGGTTTCATCAGTATAGCAAATCCAAAAAACTGTCAGGTTTCCATTATCGCCATTTCTTTGGCACATGAGGTAGACTTTAAGTAGATGATTCATGAGAATGTGTTGTTGGAGAGGACTGCGCTGAAATGTGTGTGACAGATGTCAAAGAAATATTGCTGATATATTTTAAGTGCTGCTTCCAATCGGGGCATCCTTGAAAGTGTAAATATCCTATAGCAATATCCTATAGCAACAAGGAAAAAAATCCTTCTGTGCTTATCAAGAACTGCTTTGTATATAGTTTTCTGGAGCCAGGCTGAACGTTTATGATACTGACAATAGATATTTTTCTGATAATGGACAGATACAGAATAACAATATTAAAGTCAGCCTTCTGAAATACATTGCTGTGCTTCTATGCTACTGTGCAACTTCTGTGTAAAGGTTAGATCCTCTTCACTGCCGTCTGTCATTACTTAGCACTGTAAGTGGGACGCTTATTTTTCAGCTTGCAAAAACGTTTGTAAAACGCACAAAATTTACAAGCACCTTGTAAATGACAGTTATAATAGCAGGTGTACAGGTGGGACTCCCATTGTGTCAGTCACATTTCCAGCTTGGAAAAGTTAATCAGATGGAAAAGTTGTTACAGATGCAAGACCCAATTAAACTATATGAATAACTGGTTACGTGTCTTGTGGACTAAAGTATCACTATGATGGAGCTTCTTAAAAAATAAGACAAAACAAAACCCAAACCCAAAAATATTTTAGAAATTCCGGATAGAGTAGTAGGATAACGAGGAGTAAAACCGGCTTGTATAGAGAAGGACGAAGGGCTGTGCATGTCAAGCCTAAGACAAGGGCCCTTTTGCATTTGTGGCTGAACCATGAAAGGGAAAAAAACCTGAAATGAATGAGTTTGAAAAGAAAGAGAAACTTGTGAGTGGCTGTGAGACCATTGTGTGTTGGCAAGGAAGTTGGCAGGAAATCTGATGGTACCTGTGGATAGTAGCAATAGAAGGGAAAAAACTACTGAAACTCTGCTAAGACTGTGATTTAGTAGGTGACTCCATGAACGGAGTGTGTTCAGTTCCTATTTTTATTGGAAGAAATTCTTGAAAGATAACAGATTTGAAATGTCTTTATACTTAATGATGTTTAACAATTAATCTGGCTGTAAATGGCACTGAAATGAAACTTTTTTTTTTTTCCTGAGCCAAATAAAATTGATTTTTTTCACTGCAAAATACTGAGGGAGCTTAGTGGACCAAAAGACAATGCAGTACTTACAACTGCACTGATGCTGAAGAGCAAATATGGATAGAGATATGTGTTAAAGTGAACAAAATATCCAGATACTTAAAAAAATTACCAAACATACAGCTAAAACACACTTTAAATTAAAAAAAAATTTTTCCTTATCATAATTTCATGTTAACAGCTTGATAGCTTTAGTCCTTGCTACAGGGTCAGGTTTGTTTCAGAACAACAAGCAAAAGAAAAGTCTCTGTAGATCAGGTCTGTAAGTCTTCCTAAGGTAAGAAGCAAATCTTTAGGATTTGTCTTTTGTGGAGGCCAGAAAGACACTTGTGGTATTTTTCCAAACATTGGCATATAGATTTTCTGCTGGTATAAAATCTGCCAGTATAAATGCGACAGAAGATTATTTGTACAAGCTGCTCAGCCTTTTTGTTTCAAATGTCTCTTTGGATTCCAGTGGAGAAAAATAATTCTGCATAATCAGTCCATAAAAATTAAAACTCCATTTAAGCTGGTACAGAGTGTACTCATGAGTGGACTGTAAGTGGTAGAGTTGGAGATATGACAACAATCAAGGCTAGTTCTAGCAACATCAGAGTTACTAAGGAGACTAAGCACCTATTTACCATGGATCTGTCTTATATCTGCTGATATATCAAGTCTCTTACTTCTGGCTTTAACCAGAGAAATACACTTTAAAAAAAAAAGCAACTTAGAAAATGCAAGGTATTCTCAGTATCTGAGACGTGTTAGTTGCTGGCTTTGAGCTTATTTTGTGGTTAGGTTATAGGTTACATACATCGCTATGAAGGGTTTTAGTGGAAATGTTTACATCCTTAACTGTAGAAACAAAATGCACTGCTTACTGTGTTTTAATTGAAAGATTTTGGAACATGCACTTGTGGCTGCAATAGCACAATTTTCTCCTTGCAATAAACAACACATACATTAAGAAGTGAAATCCTTTTGGTTTTCTGTAATTAGGAATCAACTTTGTCAGAATTCAGGTAAACACTGTTTTAGATTCCCCTCATTTGTCAGAATGGTCCTGAATGCATCAGGATTTGTTTTGATCAGCATTTAAATTTGGTGAAATATTCTCTGGTAAATGTACTGAGTCAAGGCATTAATTTTTAAACATATGGTCCCATCCCTGCCCCGAGTCTTTTCCTGCGAGTTGAAGAAATGTGTTCTCAATAGTATACCTCCAATGATAATTTCTATATTATGCTTTCTTCAGGAAAATATTTTTTTAAAAATATTTTTAATTACAGATAAGATTATTTTGTCCATCTCTATGCATAACTAAGACAAGTTTACTAGATCCAAATGTGCACAGGCAATTCAGAAAGGTGGCTCTGTCATCCAAACTTTCTATCTCCTGGACAAAAAATATAGAGGATATAAAGAAATATATATATGGAACTTAAACATATCATAAAGTTGGAATCAATTATTTCTGCTAGAGAACTGACCTTTTATATAGCAGCCAGTGTTTTGTTTTATAAGTGTTTGATGAAACATTTAGACTGAGCTGGTTGTTAAGGAATAGGTCAAGACATATACTGTGCTTGCCTGAGGCTTCCTGAGCATTGCGGCCTGCTCCGGCTGCTGTCCCGTTTAGGGGCTGGCTGAGGCTCTGAGGAGAGTTGCCATTGTGAGTTTTGTTCCACTGCACACAGCAAGGTGCATAAATGAAATTTTGGAGGAGTCAGTCTCATGATTTATGTTACCATACATATATGTGTTTGTGTGGTTTGTGTGTGTATATATATTTCTATTTGAAAGGCTTAATTTTTGCTTTATATCTGCTTATGTAATAACGGAGTTAAAAATCTGTTTCTGTGTTTTTATACATGCTCCAAGCAAGCCATAGAAATCATCTTTCCTCTTGGTTTCTGTCTGCAAGTTAAAATGAATTCCATGATGTGGCACTGTCAGCTAGTTTTGTGCTTTCATGTATTTGCTCAAAAAGAAGCACACTTTTGATGTTGTTCTACTTATGTCTCATCAAAGGTTTTGTAGCAGCTGCATTTCATGGTTCTCTGCAAAACCACCTGGAAAACATCCATCGTCTGAAAGTGATATTCTTAAGAGTGCCTTGCAGACTCAGAATTGCAGGTTGCTGAATGCTGCTAAATTGAAAATGACCTTATTTGAAAGGAAATGGATGCCGTCAATGCTTTAAGAGTATCAAAAGCTACAGTACAAACAGCTCACAAAATGTAACGGGTGTCTAGAGATCCAGCTGTAAAGTTGCAGTGCTAGTGTAATCTGTTGAATTTTAGTCATACAGAGTAAGATTTTGCATATCTCTCTTAGAATGATTTTATATTGAATGGCTGTTTTAAAAGTTTACTGAGTATGTGATTACCTTTGTTTATTGAAAGACGTGAGACCAATATTTACTGGAATTGTAGTCAAACACTCCTGTTACCTTCGTGTTTTCCCTGTCAAGGTGTCAGAGGAAAGCATATGCATTACAATTTAGATGTGCTTTTTCCAAATGTACATACATTTAAACGATCTTTGAAAAAGAATCACTGCTGCTTTTCAATAGCAGTTAGAAGAGTATTTGGCATACTATTTTTTTAGAAAGGTAAGGAATAAATTATGCACGTTCACGATGAAGTTGCTCATGAAGTCCCACAAGGATCTGTGCATACACTTGTTCTGTTCTTTGTAATTCTGTGCATTCATAAATTATTAACAGGGTAACTCATATGTATTAACAACAAATTTTGTTTCCTCAGTTATTTAAAACAATGAAAACTTAATTTGACTGAAGAGAGTTTGAGAAGGATCTTTTAGTACTGTATGATGCAGTAATATAATCACAAATTTTCCAAAAAAGCCAGGTAATATGAGGAGGAAAACCATATAGAATTCTACTCAGTGATCTCTAAATGGGCTATTGTTATTCAGGAAACAAAAATAAATCTCTGAAGTATTCTGGATGGTTCTCTAAAAACATCAGCTGAATGTTTACACTGGATTATTCCAAATCGCTTTACAAAATACTCATTTTGATGAAATGTGTATGCTTTTTTAACAAATCCATTTTGAAAAAAACCCAACCAACCAAATAATAAACTTTAAAACTGTTCTCATGTCCATCTAGTTCCTTTAAAGTACATCAAAGAAAGTTAAGATACCCAAATATCCAAAATTAACAGATAATATCAAGTAAAATGAGCAGCTTTATTGTCTTTTTGTTTTATGTTAATCTGCTATTCCTTTCCATCAGTCTTTTCTAGTGGCACTTAATGCTGTGATTCATACAATTAATTTATTCAAAAAATTACACAGATAGTATGTAATAATTAACTACTACATCCTGTAGTATTGGTTTCACTAGCTGCTACATGAAAGGACAGATATCACCACACTGATCTGACATCTTTTACTGTTCAGGTGATATAAAGGAGCCAGATGCTGCCTGTAATTAATCAGCAGAGAATTGTTCTGTTGATGGAAAGCTCTCAGCTGGAATAAAGCACACAGAGCTGGCTTCTGCTCCAAACACTTCTGCCTCTCTGACATCAGAAGAGGGACAAAATTTTGATCCATTAATCCAGCTGATGTGTAATGCCTTATGAAAAACATGTGTTGCTAGGACATTAGGTTGGTGTTGGCTTGCCTACAGAATTGTGGAGCTGTAATTATTTCCTTGTTTTTCATCTGCTGCACTGGTCAGATGAAGAATGTAGGAGATAACACAATGCAAGAAGAATTTGTACTCTACCATTTTTCTGAGTAATCCTTGTCCAATTAGAAAAATAATTCTAAAAAGTATTAGGGAGATGTGAAACTAAGTCTTTTAGACTATTTCTTCTGCTGCATCTACAAAGATTTGTGAGGATCTCATTAGTCACAAGACATACAATAAAGGGGCACTTACTTTAAGCAAAATAGGAAATTTATTGTTTTGATTTCTACACAATAGAAAGAGCAGCTAGTAAGATGCCCTTCTCTCTGGGTCACCCAAGTAAGTAGCATACATATGTTTTCTCTTAAACTGTTTCCCTATTTCTGGATTACAGTACATTTTAAGGAAAGGAAGATAAAATCAGATCAGAAATAGAATGAAAAATGAAATCTTTATTCAAAATATAAAACTAAAACAGTTTGTGGAGATTTTTGATTGTTAAAAAACAAAAAGTATGAGGTTTAATGCTGTAGTTTTATACCGTCTTTTATTCCTTCCAAATCACAGAAAAAAAAATTCTTAAAGAAGAAATTACTATTGGGACGATCCAAACGTATTTTTTATTTTGGTATTGATTGTCAAGATTTTTAAATGAGAACTTCTTAGTCTCACAATTGAAAGCCAAGAGGCAACATTAAAATTGTTGGAAATCGCAGCGTAAATAGAGATACAAACGATTTTCCCTAACAGCAGCTCGAGTTACTGTAGTCATTAAATTCCTGTGCTGCTTTGGTTTTTTCCACTGGGTGTCTCCACACTACATAGGAAGGACATGCAACGTTTCTTTTAAAAGCAAATACGTGGAAGCAGAGGGAATGTGTGAATATTAAAAACAATATTAAAAAGCATGTTGTGAAATACAGTTCAACGGTAAATTATAGAAAATGGGTGTATCTAAACCAGCCCTGTCTTCCAGATCTGAAGCCTCGAGTGGCAGGTGACTTTTCTTCCATTCACCAAAGAATTTAAAAATTCGTGCTGATAGAGTTATTCTTTCTGTGTTGATCTAACTTTGAGGAACTCCTGTCCCAGTGTAGTACCAAAGTGGAAATGAGTGTCCAGTGGAAAGAGACATTTCTAAATCCTGCTGGGTTGTGGTGTGTGTGGGGGGTTTTTTTTGTGTGTGTGTGTTTGTGGTGGGTTTTTTTTGTTTGTTTTTTAGGTTTTTTTTTTGTTTGTCTGTGTTTTTGTTTTGTTTGTTTTTTAACCTGTACGTTAGTTACAGAACTCTGAGCCAGACCCTTCTTTTGAATTACGCATCGGCTAACACTTTCTGGATGTGTTTCACCTTTTGGCTGCAGACAGTCATTCCTATTTCACATGGTCATGACAATGACTGAGAGCTTTGAAATTAACTAACCACCAGGTAATCTCTGGAGCCTGTTTCTCCGAGGAGTGGGTTGTCCACCACACTCTTAACTCCAGCCTGAACGGCCATGTCCACAATGCTTTTTAGTATTCTCCAGAGCACCATGACAGAGAATCTCTTCTGTGCTGATTTTTTTTCTCACAGCATCCTTATGCTGGCTATAGAGATACACAAAAGCACCTACCAGGTTATCCATCCACTTTCTTTTTTTGTTTGGGATTACAAAAAGATGCCATTACCACTTTCCGGAGATGTGATGAAACCAAAGTGCATCTGCATGGTAGACAGGGTAGATGTTGCAATCCAGTTTCTCTTTGGGGTGATCAATAATTCTGACAGTCGGAAGAGGTATCACATCATCATAGTTGCCACAGAGTGTTGCTAAAACACTCTGTAATTCTTACAGACCTTTGAGACCTTATTGCCCTCTACAACTACCTGAAAGAAAGTTGTGGCGAGCTGGGGGTCGGCTTCTTCTCGCAGATAACTAGTGACAGCACAAGGGGGAATGGCTGCAAGTTGCTCCAGGGAAGGTTCAGGTTGGAGATGAGGAGAAATTTCTTCTCGGAAAGGGTGGTCGGGCATTGGAACGGGTTGCCCAGGAAGGGGGTGGAGTCACCATCCCTGAGGGGGTTTAAGGAAAGGGTAGATGTGGTACTTAGGGACGTGGTTTAGTGGATAATAGGTGGTGAGGGGATGGTTGGACTAGATGATCCTTGAGGTCTCTTCCAACCTTAATGATTCTATTCTATTCTAATAGGTTTGATTCCAGCAT
This sequence comes from Psophia crepitans, assembly GCA_013399095.1. NCBI lineage: Eukaryota > Metazoa > Chordata > Aves > Gruiformes > Psophiidae > Psophia > Psophia crepitans. Next base: position 913,146 of record VWZZ01003776.1, on the reverse strand, counting down.
CAGCCTTACCATTTAGATTACTGTTAGTAGAATGTATTTCACAATTACTGAAATACTATCCCTCCAGTCATGTGTCTAAAGGAGGAATATGTATCCTGAAAGGCATCTTAATGCAATGTCAGTCCGAAGTGCACCCTGAGAACCTCACCTGTGTAGGATTTCTGGGCAAAGGAGCCCATGCGAGACCCCAGTACAGCTAAAAAGCTTGTGACAAACTTCTCCAAGGGAAGTGAAGTTTTCCATGTCTTGGTATCTTCATGTTAGCACTGGATGCTTTTTGGGGATTTCTTTTTAGCTTCAGCTATGCTTGACTTAGAGTTCACTTAAAGACCTCAGTGGATGAAAATCTGTGACATATGATGGAGTAATATGTCATTTTTGTGGTAGTCTAAGAATCCGTATTCAGTACTTAACAACATAGGTACCTGACAGTTTCTGTGCTTTCACTCCCACTTGCTATAAATGTACAATGGAAAAATCCAAGTATTAAATCTTTAAAACATTTCCTAGGCTGCTGCTGTGATGAAATGAATGTGCCAAAGTGGGTCATAGGTGAGCGTGTAGAATGGGATCTGCTGTTCCGTCATCATATTACCTCATAGTAATATTAATGGTAAGTGCTGTAATAGTGATATTGTACATCCTGACAGGTCAACTGAGTCCAGTGTAAACAAAATACTGTATAAAATGATTGAGATTAGAATATTATTAAATCTACAGTTTTTTTCCAAATGAAAAGTGAAACATTTTTGAATGCCTCTGTAGATCTTTCAATTTTGTTGTATACATTTAACCAGCTATTAAGCAGCTCACAGATGTAGGGGCACAGCTGGGTAGCACTGTTGGTTTTACATCTGAGAGAAGTCTGTCTTAGGGCTGGCAAACTAGTAAACCCTTGAATGGATATTGAACACTTTGAACTTCTAATGCTGAGCAAAGGAATCTTACAGTTCAGCAGGAACCATTAGCTTCTTCATTCATAGTTTTTTTCTCTGGAATTTAATTTAAAAAAAAAACTACAATGAAATGGAAGTGATTTCTAAATTCTAACATGAACTCACTTAGGAAGAACGCCAGATTGCTGATATAGGTATTTTCCTCATCCCTTATTGACTGGTTTTCATCAGTTTCTTTTCTAATGAAAAGACAATGTACTGTCTGTTAGCTTCCCTTCAGGGTCTGCCATCTTTTTCCCTCTATATTGCAAGTACAGACCTAATGTATAGAGGTGCTGCTGCAGTTCAATGGAAGTTGCAACAGAGTTAGTGTTGAGAAATGTGGAACCTTCTCTTTTACAAGTGTACGTTATGTGTTTTAATTATGTATTTTTGCAAGGATAGTAAAATACAGCTTATAAATCACTTGCTCATCTCAAAGTCACTTCCCTATTGATTTGGTTACCTTTTTGCTGCCTTTGCCATGCAGGCAAGCAAGCAGTGTTGTTTCCTTTTGTAAACTTTATTGATTGGGAGAGAGAGAACATGGAAGAAAATATGCTCATTTATATGAAAACATTTTTCCATGTGTTTCAGCAGTGTTCATACCCAAAAAATTACTCTTGTGTTTCATGAACACTCTAAGAAAAAGCAGTTTTCAACTAAGCATGGTTATTCATTTTCGCCAGGAGAGCATGGAATACGTTCATTAAAAATACACAGACAGATGCAACTGGTGGTGCTGTTGGGTACCATTGGGAAGCCTTTAATGATTGGTTTCTGAGACATTCTTTTCTCTACGTGTTATGAATTGGTGTGTGTGAGGATAATTATTAGTTTCAGTACAGTCTGTACCAGTGCCCTTTTTAACAGTAAGTTCAGGCTGCAGTGTCTAATTGCTAGATAGATGGATTTATAGTGAGTTGTGGTCTACAGGGCATAACATTTAGTGGATACACCATGCCTGCTTCTACACCGTTCTGCAGCTGCGTGCTTCCAACTTTATTTTTACAGATGATGGATGCTGTCATTTGTGGTCTCTCTGAATGAATCAATAAGGAAACAAAATCTTGCCATTAGTACCATCACTTGCTTACAGTTTCTGGCCCTTGTATTCAACTACACCAGAATTAATTGGAGCATATTTTTTTTGCAAATGGTTTTCTGCCCATATTCAGTTGGGTATCCCATGAGACACATTGAATGCAAATCCTGTCAGCTGTAACTTATCTTCTTATATTAGTTATATTTAAGAGTTTTAATATTGGTGTATTAAACTTAGCATATCATTTTGTTATCTTACAAAAGTGCGTTATTGCATTTCATATGCCCAGTATTTTCTAAAAATGTGGAAGAACATTTTTTATTCCTGTTTTGCAGATAGGAAAGCTGAAGCACAAACCAGAAAGGTTCACTCAGAGTCCACAAAAAGGCTGTCATATAGCTAGAAATAACTTCAAGTCTGGACTTTTATGCTCCTTCTTTATTATTCATAACTGATCTGTATCATCTCTTGTTTGAAATATAAGGGAATCAAGATTTTATTTTCCCCTGTGTTTGTTTAAGTAGAAAATGTTCCTGCTAATAGAGGACCTGTACTAAACACAAATGAATGTAAGCTTCTGAATCCACAACATGAAGATTCAGTTCTCTCCTTGTTTAGAATACATTGATTACTTTTTTGTTTCATGAATTCATAAGAAAAATGTATTATTTTTACTCGGTGCTGATTTTACTCTTCACATCATCCAAAATCTCAAATTCCCATTCCTTTTGCTAAGAAGCTTAGAGCAGAGAGGAGAGAGAGATTGTAAGCAGCAGTTTGATTTGTTGGTGATTCACCATAGTATGACTCAAGTATTTTTTCTTGTGTTTCCTATGTATTATCAAATAGTAAATACAAATAATAATATCTTTTTATTTTTCTTTTTCTTCTTTTTTTTTTTTTTTTTAAAAAATTGGATGGAATGTATTTTCCTGATACTCAGCTAATGAAACTGTTTCAGTGAAACTAAATCAGCTACAGAAATGAGTACCTAGATTCAGACAAAGGAGTGCTTTTTTTTCTTTGTTTTCTTGATGTCCCTGTTACTTTATTCTGAGTACTATTTACAGTACTAGAAAGGATGAAAAAAAATCTCATTTTAGCATGTCCATGTTTAAGTGGCATATTTTGGGAAATAATCAAAAGAATTAAATGAATGTGCTGTAAGAATCCATGATATTTGCATCAGAAGGCAGCATCTTTTCTATGATCTTGGGATCTGCGATCTGTTACTGAAGCACATTCTTTCTAAAGGAATACGTACTGCTTTACTCTACAAGGTATCTTAGCTCATTAACATTTATTTCTATGACTGCATCATTGCAATCATAAATCATTCTGTCAATATACCTCTTGCCTGGGTTATTAAGATTTGAGACATCCCTAGGTGTCCTCTTGCATAAAGAAATACTGTCCATTTCCATTCAAGAAAGGATGTTGTCAAAAGTAGATGCGAATGCACGCAGACTGGTCTACTTTTCAGTGTTTGCTCTCTTCTACAGGCAAATAGATGATCTGGGTTTGAATTCCACAGTTCTGATAGTGTTAAGCTTCTCAAATTAGTCCACTTGTGATGTTCACTGCTTTTGACTTTGCCTCTTCTTACCATGTACGTGACCAAAAATGAATATATATTATGCGTAGAAAAATGTCACCAACATGTAGTGTGTTAATTATTTTAGTTTTAATAAATACACCTGATCATTTTTAATACAAGCCAGGCCATTATTTGATGCAAAGAAAGTATACAGGAAGAGGCAAGGAAAGATCCTTCCGTTGTGGAACTGATACAGGACTAACGAGTATGTCTGGTAAAATGTAGTTCTAGCATTTCAAAGGACTGGTGGTCCACAGGCATATGTTGATATTAAGATGTGTCCCACAATATGAAACATTGCTGGGCAACATGTGTTAAAAATATGCTTCAAAGAAAAACTCTGCAATTTGATTTAATTAAATTCATAATAGACACACAGCTTCCTGATTGTAACTAATTAGCGCAGAGCACAAGCACATTCTTACTGAAGCCAAGGAGAGTTGTGCCATATATATGCACATGCACAAGGAATCTGTAGTTCAACCATCTATACTCTGTGGAACAAATAGCTTTGTTTCAGCTCAAAAAGTGACCTTACCAAAAAGGCTTTGCCTTTAAATATATATACACCTAGGTGGATATATACATATATATTCAGAAAAAAAGAATTCTATGTAGTATAATTCTTGCTTGTATTTCACTCTTATTTAATGTGAAATGCTTGTATTACTGTTTAAACAGCTGTTTCCTTGAGTCTTTTTAGTGTACTTCCAGGTTTTTGTAACGTTCTCATAAGGTTCTTGGTTACATAAGGTTACAGGTGACTCTGGTGGTAGATTTTGAATCTTCAATTTCTGAAAGCACTGTGAAGTCAGCTGCCAGTTTTTAGTCATTGTTTCCATTTGCTCTTCCCTTAATATTTCAGCTTTCTCAGCTTGTAGTTCAAACTTCTGAGAAAGGTTGATTTGCAACTCCAGTAAGTTCTTCAACAGCTGCTGCTGGCTAGTCAGCATTTTATAGATGATTGTCATTGTATAGTATGGCAGTAAAAACGCTGTACTGAATAACGTCATATATATATTTAATAAATGTAGAACTTTTGCAAGCAGCAAAAACCTGAAAATGCTTCCTAAAATAAAGAGCTTTCTAAATATCTTTTCATATGTTATATCTACAAAAGATATACATAATATTTTCTGAGGCTTCTTTCAGAAATTTTCGTAGTCAACAGCCATAACCATAATGTTTTCCAGTCCTGCTTTGCCCAGTATGGGAGCTGCTCTGTGTTGATGTGAGAATGCTTTCATTTGCAGCTTTTATCATGGGGAAGGCTTTTATTTTATGAGAAGGTTATGTGTGTGGTGCTTTTGCAATGAGCTGTGAAAATAACTCTAAAATTTCTCTAATAGAGCATTCCCCAACCTTAGGATCAGAACTGACAACACCTTGGCCCTAGTCCTCAGCTGCACTGCAGGCTCTTTGCACCATGCCAACAGTGCAAGGTGACTCTAAAGCCAGTTTAATTGCCCATGGAGGGATGTGCTCAACATAAGGATTCTCCCTGGAGGCTGTACAGTGTGTGGTTGGGCCTTCCGTATAGAACTGCCAAGCTGGCTAGTGCAGAAGCCTCTGGGAACATTGGCAGCCCGTGTAAATCCGATTAGACTTTGGACAGCTATGATTTATGTGAAAAAACTAGACCAATGAATGTGCAGCAGCCCACTCCTCAGCCAGTGTTTGAGGAGAAGTATTTACAGTGTACTCATGTGGTACACAGATTGGTTTGCATTTTTATTGTATAGGCAGTCTCTACTATGTTAAATGCATGATAGTTTCAGTTAAAATTCTAGGAAAAATAATTTAATCAGTGTATTTCTGGAGTTTTTTTGCTGCACAATTATCATTGTGATAGAAACGTCCCAGTCTGTCAATCTAACTTCAAGGCTATTCATGCCTAGGGTTATATATAACCCAGTGGAGAGAGCTCCTCATCCCACTGGAAAGGGTTAATGGGACATGAAGAACCAGGGATGTGTAGTTAAGATATTTGCATGAAATTGTTAGAGGAGTTGTGAGAAGCATTTTAATTTTATAATTTTTCATAAATTATTCATTTTAAAATAACATCACAAATTTTAACACAGCTAAAAGGTACCAGGCTTTACAGTATATCACAGCTTTTGCAATCGCAATGGAAAATGTGCCCTTTCAGACTCTTATGTTTTCTTCAGCCATTTCTTCACCGAGAAAGAGAGTAAAGGGAAAAGATATTCAAGCTTTTCTCTTTTCTTTCTCCTCCTCCTACCTAGAAAATTATGGCACTGAGTCAGGTGGGTAATTCAGAATAAAAAGAATAGCTTTTGTTTACATTCTTTTATCTAGTTTTTGGAGCTCTTTTTATATTTCAAAATTATGTTCTCTGATAGTTCTGAGTGTATATTTTGCAGACTGCTCACACTGCATTTATTGATGATTCAACACCATTTTTTCTTCTCTGAGAGGGTAGTAATGATCTGTCTTTCTGTCTGTCTTTTGACTCGTTTCTCCACAAAATTTTGAAAAATAATCATCAACATAAGGGAACTATGGTTTAGATCCCTTTGTGAGTCGTTAGATTAGAAGTGTACAAAAACAATGGGGCTACGTAAACGTGGAAAAGGCTTTATGTGTCCTAGAATTTGAATAAATGGACCTTAGCTTTCCCACTACTGTGTCAAAATGGTGACAATGGAATTATTGGAGTGGCAATAGGATATAGAGCTTGCCACTAATTTCACTGCTTTTACTTTGCCCTCAGTTGGACACTGATTCACCGGACTGTCAAGTTATAACTGAGTTGGTGGTATTGATCCACGCTCTGGCAAACACATCAAATCCTTTGGATTGCAAACTCTTCAGAATAGACGAATTATGTGTTTGTTTTAGCAGAAAGACCAAGGACTGAATAGGCACAGAGACAGAGTTACTGTACTATGGGTACATCCAGACAATGACTGAGGTATATTGCATATCAATGTTAAAGCCTCGATGGCTATTTCCTTATGTTGGGCCTATCCTCTCAAACATAACTTTTAAGTTTCCATTGCTACTCAAAAAGTACTTCTAGTAGCATTTAAATTATGTTTATATTTTTACTTTCACTTTTTTTTACTGTACCTTTTTTTTTTACTATACCTTTTCTGCTTAGAAAAAATGTTATATATTGCGTATTTATAAAAATAAAGTCATAACTTAGCTGGAATGTTTGCTAATCATCAAGTGGTCAGCATTTTGCATTCCTTCTCAAATAAAGATGCTGAAAACTCTTCCAACAAGATATGCAAAGGCAGACATGAGGTGGAGATGCAGGTCATATTTAAAGAATGTTCATAAAGAGGAGACTGAGAATAGCCAGTTTATTTGCATAACATGATATCTAAAGTTTCAGAGCACAGATCTTTGTCATTTTATGAAGAGTTCTATCAAAAACTTTGCTTTGGAACTCTGTGTTTCAACTATATGTTTGTGACTATGTTTTGCAATTTTACAGTTTGAATGACATGACATGAAAGAGTATTTCCATCATTGCATCCATGGCACTAGATCCCTTTGGTATTTATGCTGTTGATGTAGCTTTTTAAAGCAGTCTTGTTCTGTATGTTTTGTCATTTGCGTATAAAGACATAACATATTACTGGAAATTTTGATAATATGTGTTAAACTAGATATTTTGTTGATTTCTGTATATTGAAAATATAGCATATTTTGCCATTTTATTTTGGTTTTGACTTCTGCCAAAAATAGTTATATAGAGGTTTCTATCATGCATTTACTATGTGCCGCCTTTGATAATCCAGTTCAGAAAAAAAATTTATCTCCTGGACATAAAATAAATGACAGTGACAATGGTTATTAGCATTATGAGAGGATAAAAAACAGTATCCAGTTAAAGCATACCACTCAAACAGCTTGGCTAACATTTTTCTTCTAATCTCAAATGCTAATGTAACTTTAAATTGAAGCAAATAGTCCAGCAAAACAATGTAACGTCACCTGAAAAATATGCCCTTGCAACGTTTCACAGTGGGGGATGCAGCTATGCATGGCATGTGAATTAGAGGTAAGTCACACACTGGTGTATCAGCTGTGTCATTTCACCCACGCTGTAGCATTGCAGACTTTAGGTGACATGCCACAGCTGAAAAGCCAGCATATGACAAGCTCTTCATTTAACTGAGTATGCCAGATGCTAGGAAATTCTGCAGTCTCCACTCATGTTTTGTATAATCAGTTTCCATGCCATTGTGCTCTCTCAAATGTGGTGTTTTGAAACACCATTTAGACAGAACAATGATTATCTGTACTTTAGGTATGCATCTGGAATTAAAAAAATGAAAATAACCCCCTCTCTCCCACTATCCTACCCCTACATCTGTAAATCTTTTAAATATAGCCATTTATTTCAGGACCTTACATTTGCCAAGGAATATCTGAAATCCACATGATGTCCCAGGTGCCAGATTTTGTATTTTGATCTCCGATTTAGATGAATAATGTGTAAAAGTTCATGAGGTGTGAAACTGCATATAGATAGCTCCTCACTGGTTTATGCACATGAGGACATTAAGGTTTCTTCCAAGGTCAGTTCAATTTATGCTCACCAAATACTATCAGAAATGTCACTTGCCTTCAGAGATGGCAAATGACTAAGCATTTCGTTGTATTAATTTACTGTCCCACCATGCTCATTTTTGAAACTCCCATGCTAAAATACAAAGGATGTGAAGACTCATACTTAAAGATGTCATGATATAATGATATAGTAATTTCAAAATAAGGACTGCTAGCTTGTGTGACAGTCTTAATCTTCCGTATGCTTAAGAGCTATGAACTAGATTTAACACTAAATTTGGTTCTAAGACTGGTTTAAAAAATAATCACAATGGCTGAAGACATATCTATGCAGTTTTTTACAGTTGTTTCAAAAATACTCATCCGTTTTTTATTTGGACTCATCTATCTCAGTACAGTAAATCATGTTTACAACAAAAAAGTATTTTATTTTCCTCTTCAAAACAGGTAGTTGACCACATAAACTGGCAAGTGAAATTTTTCACTAAAAACCTATATTATAATTAATAGCACTGTCAGCCTTTGTAACAGTGAATAGTTGATAACTGCAGGCTATTGCAAATGCCACAACAAAAAGCTGTTTTTAAAGCATGCAGCTATATACTAAAGAACTTACTGAATGGATTTGATTAAATTGGTTTGGATCAAAGTGTTGGCTCACACAAAGTGAAAGTTGACAAGGAATGCAAAGAAAAACAAAGTGGTCATGAGTAACACAAGATAAAGGAAACCGTTGGAGAAGTCCAAGGAGAACTCATACCCTTTATTTAATTTTAATTTATTATTTCTTATACTTAATTTTATAGTTCATTGTTTCAAATATATTCCACATACAGAATCTTAGTGACATCTCAAAACTTTTGAGCTATTCAATGCAAAAGGATGCCTATGTTCATGTGCTTTGTTACATCATAGCTTCCACATTGAACTTGTAGATCCCTCACTGATGACTCATCAGAAAGTGTAAGGATTGGCATGAATAATACAGATTTATGTCTGCCTTGGTCCAGGAACGTCCTTTTCTGGAAAAGGATAAAACGCCGTTATGTCTTCCTTTCCAGCAAAGCTATGCAGGGAAGCTTTTCTCTATAACCAATCAGGTCTGTGTGTCACTGAATCTGAATACTACCAGGATTCTAAAACAATACTCTTAATCTTTAATCAGCATTCTTCTTTGTGACTGCTAATAAGTTGCAAAAATAAGTGTTGGTCTCTGTTGGTTTTCCATTTTTTTTGTAATCTCTGAGAAGCTGTTGATGAGAACAAATGTTTCTGGAATTGCGTTTATGAATTTTTGACTATATCTTATTTTTGGAGAATAGGACTTGAGGATTAAATCAGTAGTTGGTATAACATAAATGACAAAATGAGGCATGCTTTATGTCTCATGTTGTCTAGAAGATAAGCTGCTGCATGCTGTACTGTTTCTGCACTGGAATTTCTACAAGCATTTACTTTCAAATCTACACTAAAATGAGCAGCCACAGTTAGATGTAATTCTGCAAGAATGTTTACTTTTAAGTCCAAACACTACCCATGATGTGATAGTGAGTACTGTTGCAGCATTTCAATTTTAGGGTAAGACAAAAAATGATAATCAGAGTGTGTAGACAAATATTTTTCATTCCTAGTCGGGTTTGGCTAGCGAGGGAATACTAAGTTGCGTAAATTCCTGTCATGGTTTAACCCCAGCCACTAGGCAAGCACCGCACAGCCACTTGCTCAGCCTTCCCTCCCCCAAGCCAAAACCAGGACACTTCCTAACAGTCAGAAGGCAAAACTGGTTTGAGAGAACTTTCCTCCAGATTTGGCATTTGTATTCATTTGGCTTTGTATTCATTGCTGTGGCCCATCACTTACATGCAATAGTTTTAAGTACGGTACATATGTCAGGTACACTTAAAGAAAAACAGGACATTCTTCGTGTCAGTGATCCTTATTTTTCAGATTTAGCTGTATATTTGTGTGTATATATATATATATAATATCTCCTTTCACTTATTTGCTTTAGAACATTTGATCTTCAATCAGACTGTCTTCAGGGTATTATCCTCCTGAAGGGAATACTGATAGTTAGCTTTCCTTAGGCACTATGAGGCTGAATTTATAAATGCCTTGGGGCTCTGTTCAGCTTTCCATATTGTAGATGATGTATTACTGTGGTAGCTAAACACCACAGGGGGTAGTGAGGCACAGCAAAATAAATACAGGTTTGCAGAACTGCGTGCAGCAAGAGCAAAAACCTCTAGATATGTAGAGCCTGAGTCAGATCATGATAGAAGATCATGTCACTAAGCTAAATATGGCGGCTTATGGCTTAGATGGGTGCACTCTTTGCTCGGTAAAAACCCGTTAGAAGGCCGAGCCCAAAGAGTAGTGGTGAATGGAGTTAAATGCAGTCGGTGGCCAGTCACAAGTGGTGTTCCCCAGGGCTGTCTTGGGGCTGGTCTTGTTTAATATCTTTGCCAATGATCTGGATGAGGACATTGAGTGCGCCCTCAGTATGTTTGTAGATGACAAGAACTTGGGAGGGACTGTTTATCTGGTTGAGGATAGGAAGGCTCTGCAGAGGGATCTGGACAAATGTGATCCATGGGCCAAGGCCAACTGTATCAGGTTTAACAAGGCCAAGTGCTGGGTCCTGCAATTCGATCGCAACAACCCTGGGCAACACTACAGTGTTGGGGCAGAGTGACTGGAAAGCTGCCTGGAGTAAAAGGACCTGGGGGTGCTGGTTGACAACCAGCTGAACATGAGCCGCTGACATTGTGCGCAGGTGGCCAAGAAGGCCAACAGCATCCTGGTTTGTATCAGGAATAGCGTCACCAGCAGGAGCAGGGAAGTGATTGTGCCCCTGTACTTGGCACTGGTGAGGCCGCACCTTGAGTGCTGTGTTCAGTTTTGGCCCCCTGACTACGATAAGGACACCGAGGTGTTGGAGCATGTCCAGAGAAGGGCAACGAAGCTGGTGAAGGGTCTGGAGCGCAAGTCCTATGAGGAGTGGCTGAGGGCACTGGGGTTGCTTAGTCTGGAGAAGAGGAGTCTGAGAGGAGACCTTATGGCCCTCTACAGGTACCTGAAAGGAAGTTGCGGTGAGGTGGCTGTTGCTTCCCCCAAGCAACAAGTGATAGGACAAAAGGAAACAGCCTCAAATTGCTCCAGGGGAGGTTTAGGTTGTATATTAGGAAAAATTTCTTCACTGAAAGGGTGGTCAGACATTGGAACAGGCTCCCCAGAGAGATGGTGGAGTCACTGTTTCTGAAGGTGTTCAAAAAGCATGTGGACATGACACTTTGGGACATGGTTTAGTAGACATGGTGGTGTTGGATTAGCAGTGGGACTTGATGGTCCTAGAGGTCTTTTCCAACCTTAAAGATTTTATGATATTACATGTTCTTAAAAGAACTTTGTAGTCAGGCATTGATCCTACCTCATACTATCCGGTTTTTGTTTTTTTTTTTTACTTACTAGTAAAAGATGTGTTATGAGATTTGAGTAATTTCTGAACTGTTAGTGTTAGAATATGTATGTAAGATGTAAGAAAATTAGGGATAGTAACATGGCTGTTATCACAGAAAGTTGAATGGCTTTATATTCACTTCAGTGCTTACTACACTTTGCAGTGTTTTGCTTTGTCCTTACTCTCTGTATGGTATGGATGGTTTAAGCAGAAGTACTGAGGAACTTTCTTTTTCACTGGAACAACAGAAGATCCAGAATTTTTGCCCAGCTGCATTCTTTAGCCCAGCCTAAGTAAATGATCAAGTCTTGAAAAATGCTTTAGATGCATGATTGCACTGCTTTTGGCACCTTCTCAGGGAAAGAGCTACCTTCATTACCTGTAGCCATTCTCTGGCATCTCCCAGCAGCTTTTAGAAAAAGATCCTAATTTATCGATGATTCTTGAGAAATGCACCTACATCATTATCATGAAATATAATGTTTATTGAATTTAAAGCCACAGCCTATTAAAAATTTGGTCTGGATTATTTTGGTCATAAAGCTGCAATATGTTTTGCATAATTTTAGTACCTAGACATACAGAACTCATCTCTCACTTTGTTTTGTTAGTTAGTCAATCTGATGTTAAATCCCTTTTTTACAGATGATAGTGATGATATATAATGCACGTAAAAAAACATTTCTCAATTTTTTAAAAAGTATTGGATTGTATCCTATAATTATAGTCCCAAGACATTGATTAATTTAAATTATAATAAACACTTTGAAATGCTTTCATCCATGGAGAATTCCATAGAAATTTCAAATATTAAGCAGTGACGGTATCTAATTCCATCCATGTAAACATAGTAATTGGGAAATATTTGTAGTCTTGTAACTATTGATAAGTTTACAATTATTTTAATAGAAACTACTGTAGTTGAATTAAAAATGTAGTGGAGGGGTCAGCATTGGTTTGCACACCATTACTATTTTTCCAACCTCTTTTTTCCTAAAAACTCTTCACTACGATATTGATCAGAAGTCAGGTTAAGTATGAGCCATGTTCAGCTTTTGATGGTGATTTTAACGAGGATGCCGTAGCACTGACCATAAGCAGGAGGTGGATTCTTTCTTGGATTTTTTTTTTTTTTCCCATGAAAGTGTCTTTGTATTTGCTAAACGGAAACATACTGCCTTTCTAGTGAGGAGATGAAAAATGTAAACATGTTGTTCCCTGAAATTTTCACAAGTTTACTGGGGGGAAGAAGTTGACTAGAGTTTTAAGAAATATTTATGTATCTAAGTTGAAATGTTGCTAACTGCACAAAGAAAGACTGCTTCCAGTTTACAAGAGGCATTTTTAATGCCAACTTTATTTAAGGTTTGCAAATCATGCTACAAGACTAAGGAACATGAGGTTCCAATAAGATCGAAAGTTTTTGTAATACTAGAATTGTTCTTTAAATTCTTTGTTCAGTATTTGAATAATTAGTAAAACTTATGTTACAAAATAAGTATCAGTGTTTTTCCTTTGAAAATTGCGAAAAGAAATGTCTTCAAATTCCTGCAGAAGTAAACCACATTTCTTTGGATGGCAAAATACATGTATGTTGACTTTGTTTAAGAAATAATACTTGAAGTCATGTAATAAAGTTGCTGTTGCTGATGGTTTAATAATTATGTGCAAACCATAGTGCATTTAAAACTGTATCTGAATTTTTGCAAAAAGGAATAAATGATTGCTTCACTTGCTTGGCCATCTGAATAGAATTGCAGGTGCATATTTGCTGTTACAATTGTGTAGGACACAAACTTTTTCTGATTTGCCTGTTTAACTCAGTCAAATTATACAAGAGTGAGCTTTGCATGTCTAATGAAGTACAGCTCAAAAGATTAGGAACAAAACAGTTTTGTAGAACTAACACACACTTCAGATATGTGAGTGCAGAAACTGTTGCTTAGCCACAAATGGTTTCTGTCAGATTCAGCTTTTATCTTGGATATTCCTGAAGGAATCTGAATTAACATAATGAGAATGTTTATGAACCATCTCATTATAATTTTAGGAATTTCAGTGCTGAATAATACACTAGGCTTTATTATCAAGCTTCATGACTGAGCCTTTTGACTTTAAAAAATATATTTGCCACATATAGTTTTGTTTGCACTTTCCTGTATGTCAGCTATTTTTTTTTAGTCTAGAATTTGAAAAAAAAAAAAAAGAAATAAGATATCAGTAAAATTCTGAGCATCATTGTGTCATCCAAAATATCAGGCAGTTATAGTTCCCTATATTTTCTAGCGATCTTTGTACTGGACATGTCTAAGGGAATGTTCATTATATATTGCTGTGAATTTCAAGTAGTTACAATTAATTCCAAATTACTTGAAAATATACTTAATCCTTCATCTGGATTTTATGGTAGGATGAGGCATTGCATGTCACTTCTAAAACAAATTTGACATTTAAGAGAAGTGATTCATAAAGGAGTAAGTATGTATAATATGTCTGAGATGCTGCATTAGTCTTGGATGAAACTATCTGGATGGAAATTTTTTTGAAATATAAAATATTTGCAGTAATAGCAAAGAATTTACAAAGATTTTTCTTAAACAGGCTTTTCTTCCCCCCTCCTCCCCAATATCACAAACAGAGCAAATGTGATATAGTGGAAGAACTGATGATGAAGGGGATTTTCTGTTTCACTCAAGTTATTGACAGTTTTTATTACAGCTTTATATCACTACATGAGTGTGTAGCAATTTTTTTTCTTTCTTCTTGCTCATGTTTCAGCTTTTATGCTATTTTCCTTCATGTAGTGTATGATTCCACTACTCTTCTATTAAAGATGGAGAGTTTTTTAAAGGGAAACAGGGTTGCCATCAGAGATGACATAATTTCTTTAAATGCTTCTGCCCATAATATAAAAAACATTTGGTATAGAAGAGTTTCTTTTGGAAAAGAGCTCTGTTGGAAGTTCAGCTGCTCTCCAGTCCAGATCTTTTCTTATTTATAGATGAAATATAACCAGTCTTTTTCTAGACCTAACATAATGTGGACAAAAGTAACATTATTTTTTGATGTTGATGGTGTAGATTTAGAAAAAAAAAAAGTCTGCCTGAAATCATTAAGTTTATAGAGCATGGAGAATTTTTCACTCTTACTCGACTTATGTATGTCAGAGCCAATAATATATTTAATGAAAACTGGTACCTGCTTTGCACCAATGACTGTGAAGCGCACAGAGATTTTTCCCATTGTGAAATCAGTAACAAGTATGTCCTCCTTGCTGTCCTCTGCAAATTACTCCCCATGCCTAAACCTTTGCTTCAAGAAGTCCTTCCTGCTGTAAGAAATTTATCAGGTTCGTTACCTAATACTTGTTATTTAGTGAAATGGATAAAAGCGTGCATGGCATTGCATTTTTCTGTTGAGCTTGTGAAATACTGTGAATGAAAAGTTGTTAATGAACTTCTTACATAGTTTTGAATTTTGAAACTGAAGGTCATGTGCTTGGATGACTAGGTGTTTAAATCCACATGCTCTGTAAGTGTCCCTTTACTGAATATTTATGAACTTCTTGGATGTAAACTGAGCTAAATGGAATAATGTCAGTTTGAGTTAACACAGAGGTAGACCTGGACAGGAATTATCTCACAGAACAGTGTTCTGTTGGAAAATGCTACATTGTTAAGTCTGAATGTTTAATGAAAACTTTTGCTGTAGTCCATTTTCCTCTGATCGGTCAGATTTGTGACAGAAATGGAGACTGAGGAGATCCAAGGCTTGTCCTCACCTGTGTTTCCCTTGCATCACTGTTTCCCTTGCGTCAGCACTGATGGTCATGCAGCCACAGGGGTAGCACTTGTGAAAATGGCAAGTTGACCTGACACGTCACAGGGTCATATAATCTCTAATGTCTGCACCAGGTAAGGAGATAAGAATCATGTGGTGGTGAATAGTAGTAAGGACTGGACTTGCCTTTTTGTCTGTAATGTGCTTAGTCTGATAGTGAAATAATATTTGAGACTTCATAATTTACCACTTTAATTTTATTATTGTTATTATGCAAATGGTTAAAATGTTAATCGGTGTTGTGGTTCCATATTTCAGTAACAGAACATTAAACCCAGTAATGCTACACTAGTTTGTATCCATCTATTTGTATCTAGACTCTTTTCTAGATTTTTTTACCAAGATTTTGGAATCAAAGAAAAGATGATACACAGAAGGTCCTTTCTGAATTTTAAGTTAGTCTAATGGCTCTTGAAAGCAAGCTTTGAGAGGTTCGTGAGGGTTCTGTGAGTATTCACAGAGCAATGACCATTAAAAAGATGATAACTGATGTGGTAATTACATCTTTTATGCAAAAATTCTCTCTGCTTATCTGATCATTACAGAATTCATAGTGAGTTTCTGAGCCACAACTCAGGGAGGTTTTAGAAACTGAGGACCCATTACTTAGGACCAGATTGTGAATGCCTTTCTCCTGCTGTTGACTGTTTAGTCCTATTTTCTTCAACACTTACATTTTTCAATGAATAACTGCACAGCTATGGAAAAATATATTGTTTTATTCTTAAATAGTTGTTTCTTCGGCAATTTGTGTGAGCTGGGAGGATACTAATTTGATGTATCTTTCGGGCATACGCAGGCAGCTCCAAGGTTGAGAGACTATGGGAATATAGAAATGATGGAAAAAGATTTAAAAATATTGTGAGTACAACACGTGGTGATTTCCCCCTCTTTTCCCCCCCAAAATATGTTTTCCTGTACAAGTCTTAAAATACTTGAATGCATATTCTGTTAATCATCTCTCCAGTATTTGGCTGTATTTTTCTCCTTGCAGTTGTGAAACAGCCACATATACTGAAACCTTGCCAAACAGCATCAGGCAAGTTGTTAGAAAATGGAGGTTCTTTACATAAGTAACATATGTAGATGAATATATAATTAATTATAATTGTAGGAGAGGCAATTTCCTTTTGGTGAGTACATTCCCTGTAAATCTACAACATATTATTCCTGTTTGACTTTTCAGTAGTTCACCTATTATTGTAATTATCACTCATCTTTTGTGGCAAATAATTGCTCCTAAAATAGTGCACTCCCCTAAAATATTCAGATCACCTAAGATGAATTCTTTTGTGGTGATGCAACCTGATATACCTTGGTGAAAATTTGTAGATGTGGCATTTTATACATTAGGGAAAAACAGGCTGACTGCATGAGAAAAGGAGTGGTGAGTCAGGAGAGGGAGAGATGAGTGACCTTTTCCTTTTTTGTTCTTTATGTTGATCTTATACTTGTGATACATAGCCATCATTTTCAGAGGAGGTAAAATCCTTGGCTAATTAATTCAGTATCATGTAGAAATGATTTCTGAAGTGAATACAGTGTTAGATTATTTTTAAAATAATAGAGATGTAAGATCTCTAATGATAACTGTATGCACGTTATCAACAGATAATATTCGTAAGTCACATAAATATTACTATCAAGGTCTGTCAATCAGTCATCCTAGAGTTTTCAGCCAAAAAGTTGTCTGATCTTTGACATGAGAATTTCTGTATTATTTGTCATGGTTTTACCCCAGCTGGCAGCTGAGCACCACACAGACACTTGCTCAGTCCCCCTCATTGGAAAGGGGGAGAGAATCAGAAGAGTGAAAGTGAGAAAACTCGTGGGTTCAGATACAAGAGTTTAATCAGTGAAGCAAAAGCCACGTGCACAAGCAAAGCACAACAAGGAATTCATTCCCCACTCCCCATGGCAGGCAGGGGTTCAGCCATCCCTAGGACAGCAGGGCTCCATCACGTGTTATGGTTACTTGGGAAGACAAACGCCATCACTCCGAACGCTGCTGCCCTCCCCTTCTTCTTCCTCCCAAGCCCCTTATAAACCGAGCATGACGTCATACGGTATGGAATACCCCTTTGGTCAGTTTGGGTCAGCTGTCTGTCCCCTCCCAATTCCCCACGCACACCCCCAGCCATCCCGCTGGCAGGGCCATGTGAGAAGCAGAAAAGTCCTTGGCTCTGTGCAAGCATCACTCAGCAGGAGCAAAAACATCTCTCCACTATCATGGGATGGGATGTCATCCTAGCATCCTTTTCCATTGCTGAAGCTTCAGACAAAGGAAAGATTGTGGCAGGGCTTGCATTAGGTGTGGCCTCCAGAAATATTCTTGAAGATTGGTTTTTCAACCACATGAAACTGTGCCAAAATCTTAGGTAAACTAAGATCTATCACATTTGCAACTCTCTCATATCCAACAGATCACAGTTTCCCTACAGAGGAAGAAGCATGGCTAACCTCTGGTCTTGTATCAAAGATGTCAACAAGCTAATCATCTAATTCTGAGATTAATATTTTCACTGTTTGTTTGTGCTAGCTTTTATATTCAGCCAGAAACAAGACACTTTTCCTTTTTCAAGTTTCTCTGTAAAGATCAGCAGAAAACAAGTTCTGACTGCAGCTCCCATTGCATCTAGTACTGTTTTTAAGAATAGTGCAGGACATTTCCCATATATCTTGCTACAGCAGCTCCCAGTCTGTTGACCTGTAGACACAAATGCTTTTAAAAAGTATAAGTAATGAATGCAAATAGTGAAAATGCCTCTCTGATTTAGCTTTATATCAATCATTCAAAGATCAAACACCTCAATGAAAATTGCAAAGTGACAGATTTTTTAAATTCCTCTGTGTGATGACTAAAATGTTAGAGCAATTTATTTAGTTCCAGAGATTGAATTCCCTGGTATTTTCTGTTGTACTTGCCTTGTAAATCTTGCATATTCAACATTAGGAATAACTAAGAGGAAGGTATTTGGTATGAGCAAGTCAATCTGTTAAAAACAATACAAGACATTTGAGGTCTCAGCTTGAAGTAAATGCATGAAACCTTTCATATGTTTCTGTTTCAGCAGGAATACAGTGTGGTAGATGTTCAGTAGCGTGTATTAAATGAATTTTTGGTATTAGTGCAATACAGGATTGCTATTCAAATCATTGTTAATAAAACATCTGTCCCTGTGTAACTGTAGATATTTTGGTCATGAAATCTTTTGCAGTATCATCTGCTGCTTGCAATGCTGCATTGTTTGATGATCATGACAGAACTCCTATCTTCACTCTTGCTTCTGGTCTCTGTGACACTAGTTTGTATCCAAATTCATCATCAAAATATATCTGTCCTGTCTCTCATTGACCTAATCAATCTGACTGATTTTGACCATGGAAGGCAGGTTAATTCTTCTTATTATCTGTGAACATCCTTTTTCCTAGAAGAGAAGTGTAGCTACTTGATCCTAGTTTTGCTTTGAATGAATATATGAGGAGTATAGTTCAAATGTATGGCCCCTGGACCTTTTGACTTATTTTAAAATCAGATGGACTTCCAAAATGGTATTTCTTCTCGTTCAGACACATCTTCCAGCATAAGAGTTTAAATAAAAACCAAAATGAGAAAGAGCAAATGTTGATAGGAGATTTGATGTGCTCTGTCCCTTGCTTAGAGACAAAAAGTAGAAGGAAGGAAATAAAACTGATCATGTATGATGTCTCAGGAGAAGGAAGCATTTCATATTCACCCATTCACAGGCGCATCTACAGTACTACCTTCCAGTGTGTGAATGGTGCTTGGAGGCCTCTTCCTATGAAGCGCACTTGCTTTTACTATATGCTAGTGAAGGGGCAGGTAATGAGAAGAGAAGTTTGGAACCATTAAATGAACTGCAGCCCCTTGTTCCCTTATCCATTAAGGAAAGAGCATTACGGGAAGCAGCTATGGTGAATAACAACTCTGGAAAACTAAAAAGAGAGCTGACATTAGTGATAATGCACTCCCTGCCTCTGGAAGGTAATATGTCTGCAAAGTAAACAATTTGAAATACACTCAAAAGCAGAGAATAAATACTGAGAGTGAAAATAGATAGCAGTGGAGAGCAGACTGAAGCAAAAAACAAGTTTGAAATACAGTGATTGATGGTAGGGAGAGACATTAATTGTTATATAAGCACTACTGGTATTTACACGTAACATTAAAAAGTTTGGGGAAGGCAAATCAACTTGACTAATGTCACAATCATTGGAAAAAAATTTACAGGAGAAATCAACACAGCTATTGATTCCCCAAAATACCTCATTAGAGTAAAAAGTTGAGAGTATTAGAAATTGAATTGGATCATGTCATTGAAAGTGCTGGATTTTTGCTTGCATTCAGTTACTTGGGATTTATGGTCACTTCTAAGCTTACACATAGGTTAGGTTAAATCTTGTTGTAGTTCAGACATCTGCGTATGTAAAATCAGAGTCACAAGTGAGGAATGACAGAATGGCTGCATGCAAATAACCAAAATATCACACTTGAATGGTCTGCTGAAGGAAAGTAGGTTCTGCTGAATGTGTATATGTTCTGAACATGAAGATTAGATAATTTTTCTCCTTAACTTTTTTTTTTATTTTTGAGGGATGTGGATTTTTGATGTTATACTGATTTACTATGCTAGGAATACAAAGATGACTAAAACAAACCTTAGAATATAAAACTTAGATACTTCAAAGAAGTATTTTTGCATAATAGTTGCATCCTCTAATTGTAAATCTAGCTTAAAAGCAATTCACATTGATACTCCCTGCATGATAATTTATTCATATTGATTTCATCTTGAAAAAGGAAATTGCTAGCACAACATTGCCTGTGTTCTGTTAGTATTATTTCATAAGACTGTATTGTTTTAAACAATATATAATCTCATGTGAAATTATGAATTCCTGGAGATGTAATTGATATACATAAGTGTGTGAGTGTGCTTATGTACAACTGTACAACTGCACACAGTGCACACTGAGACATCCAAGGCAGCATCTGAAATGTGCTGGAATAAGTTACTAGATCTCTCAAACAGTATAGCTACTTTATTCTGACTAGCTTGAATTTTTCATTTAGAAACAACTGATGAATTTGCCATATCGATAAAGGCATTTTCCTTCTACGTGGGTGTTTTGTATCCATAGGGAAACACATAAGGTTGCCAGGGTAACTGTGAATTTTCTTGAAGTCCTAGGATGATTAAATACCTATAGTTCAATAGATATGTGGCTCTCTTTGGGGTGAAAAGGATTCTGTCTATGGCTGTTTTGACGAAGTCTAAGATAAATGGCATCCAGTATCCCATGGAAGCCAGGATCTCTCATCAGACAGACAAAGATGTTATGGGGAGAGTGCTTTAACATAGCCATTTGATGGAGTCTGCCTGGATTTGCTTTCCCTTGACTAATCTAATTTGCTCCTACTTCATTCTACTGCAGCCAGGACAAACGTGGTCATCTTTGCAGGGTAGAGCAGCCCCCAAAACTGCTATGGTGCTTTGCAAGGGTGCAAGCTTGCCAGGGTGAGCACCCTGTGATTTCTTTTGCAAGCTGGTGTTACACATATGGAAACCCCTTTCACATATTGTAGTATTCTATGACTTCTAGGCAAAAAGTAAAGACAACACCAAAGCTGCGTAGGTTATGAAGAGTGAAAGCCAGAAATTGTGACCCTTAAATGTGTCTTTTCATGGGAGTAGTAAGCTAGTCTCACAACTCTTCTTGACTGGGAGTTAATGGAAAGCTGTTGCTATGCAAACGTGTTTGTGAATTCAGGGACTAGCTGCTATCAAAAAGTATAAGCTCAGCTGCTGCAGTAGGTCTTGCTAAGACACTTAATTCTGTAGAGATGATGAGACTTTCCAGATTTAAAAAATATTTATTTTCGCAAAACCATGCAAAGATGAGCCTTGCAACATTTACATATGGATGTATGAAGTAAGATGGCAGGCATAACTGCACTCTCACTTTCAGTCTAAAAAACATAGACCCAGCAATTTTCAAGTTAAATGCTATGACACATCATCACAAAAAATGTTCCATAGTAGTGAAAATTCAGGTTAAGAAAAGTAATATTTGATATATTATTAACATTTGCCTGTTTTTTGTGTGGTTTTAACACAAAATGATGTTGCAGAGCCATTGCCTCAATATACACCACTCTATAGTAATGAGAGTACATGTGACTGACCGCATGTTCTCATTACCTTTCTCTGTCATGCAATAATATTGCAAGTTGGAGCTATAGACCCAAGCTTGCTTTTTTAATAGTAACATCGATTACTTAAAGAAAAATGTGATTAGACCCAAGACAGACCAGATTCAAGGATCTAGGCAAGTATTTTATTTTAGTAAAAAATTTAGAAGGCTTTCTTAAGCTGAAGCAAATTCTTCTGTTTAAGATGGCAGAGGCTTTTGTCTAATTCTCTTCAAACAGGTTAGTTCTGCACAGGTTAGAAGCTAATTTACTGTTTTGTTCAAACCTAAAACTGCTATGGAGCTGTTCTTTTCCTTATTCCTCCCCCCCCCCCCCCCCCCTTTATTTTTCTTTTGAGAAATGGAAATGTTTTTGGCTGCTGCTATGCAATGAATGACACTGATAAAACTTGTCTGTTTTCAGTGAAATAGAACAAGGTCAATTTGAGTAAGGAATATCTTTCTTATGCTAGTCCAAATGCTCATGGACAGAGGAGAAGAAGGGAAAAGGAGAGAGAGACTGGATGTTGGAAGGACTTCAGATACTTTGTTTTCAGTGGAAGTTCAATAGCTCTGTAAGTCTAAAATTAGAAATGTGTGCTATAGTGAGAAATTAGCAGTAAGGAAGGTGGGCAATCTTTCTGAGACATCTAACAAACCTGTAATAAAATGATTTGGCAAGGTCAGATGCTTCGATTTAATACTACTTGAAGTATCTCTAAAATACTTCAGTGAAGCTGTATGCAAATCTGAAATCACTTCAGTCCTATAGTGAAGGTTTTACAGTGAAATAGATGATAAATCAGTGGGACAAAGCACATCACAAAGAATGTCTATAGATCCCAGTAATGGCTTTTTAAGGCTGGAATATCTAGTAAGTATTGACAACGCTCCTTTTTATCTAGTCCTTCTTCTACTAAATGTTTGCATTTTCCAAGCTGGTTTTGCATGATTAGCTCCAATAACTATTACTTTCAAATTATTTCAGATGTTTTGGACTGAACCTGACATACACTGATGCAGGACTTAACTGAATTCTGTCACAGGAGTTCATGCGTATAAATATGGACTTTTACCAAAGAGCCTCCACCTGTATTCGCTCTGGGGTCAGACATTCTCTTGCTCTCTTTGTGCTTGTACAAAATCTTAACGGTGTTTATTGCACGTGTGATGATTAAAGCACAGTTCTAAGTAGATACAAATCCCTATTTTGCCTAACTTGAGGACAAGAAATTGAAATGAGCTCTTGACACCACAGTGCGGAAATGGTAGACTGCAGTGCATACATTTTCTTTCAGGATTTCTTTGCAAATAGAGCTACTCCATGTAACCGAGAGGTTTTGTGGCTTTGCATCCTAGGTAGAGAAAGGTGTTTGTTGTTGGACAACTCAGTACATAAACCTCATATGGATTCCTTTAGTTTAGGGAGCTCACAACAATGATGCTTGTGGTCATCAGGAGCCAAGGGAAATTTCTCTGCCACTTGCTTCTGGCCAGAGAGAGAAACTTCTTTCCCCAACCTGGCACCTGTTATCAATACCACGTTTGCAAGCCAGCTGAAGACACCTGTGCTAACTTTGCCAATGTAATCTTGTTTTGCAACAGCATGAGAGATTAGTAGTAAAACATACCAATGTCCATTTATAGCTGTGTTTCAGTACAGGGTTTTAGTTATAAGTGTGGAAAAAGAAAAGTGAAATTAGTATAAAATGTACTTCTGTGATACGAAACAAACATTACCAGTTGTTCTGTGTTGCTTGTCTGTAGTACCTTCGGCATATCTTAGCTTCAGAGTCTGGAGTTTGTAGAAATTATGAAACGAAAGCTGAAATTACTCTTAAGATCTGGTTGACTCCATTCCTATTTATATTATCATTTATTTCTCAAGGAGTTAGGTTTTGGACACCAATGCAAATGCCCTTATTGCTATGCCTGGCCAGATGCAGAAAGCAAACCGGAAATAAAAGTTGTTAATACAGAATGAAGAATTTCCAGGATCTTCCCCAAAAAATTATTTATTGGAGAGGAGAAGGAGAAGTGTGGGACATTTACTTCATTAACTTCTGCCTCTGCCTTCTCTACTGTGGTATTTGCTAGGTGTAGGCTTCTAACACAACAGTCTGTGTTATCTCCTGAGGAACCAAACACTACATAACCTTATGTAAGAAACTGAGAATAACCCAGTGTAGCATGTGCGGCCCTTTCATCTGGTACAGATCAATCCCTCGCTCATCTCAGAGTGTGTCTCTCTCTGCCTTGGTCAAATCTTTTATCAGTGTTTATATCAAAGTACCTGAATATATCATCATCTTTTTACAAATATTTTCCAAGGGTAGGTTTAAATTACAACCACTGTTATTATAGATCTCTTGTGTTTCATGAAGTGGGTGAGACTAACTGTGATTTAATCAGATTTTCCTTTCCTGATGCATCAGTTTTCACAGAGATAGTTCCCATCTGTGCTGCTTTTTTTTTTTTTTTTTTTTCCGAGAGGAATTTACCAGGAAACCTAGTACACATTCAAACAGTTACTAGAGCTGAATAGTTTAGTGATTTCTTTTCTGGTCATGTCATAAATAATCCTCTGAATGCTTGTTCCAATACATAGTAAAGGCATTTGGGAAAAATATACACAACTGTGTTGAGCAGAGTTGATTTGGGATCACAAAGGTACTATTAAACCAGCATGTTTGTAGTTCCTTCTTGTTCTTGAAATTTTGCCATTAGCTATAACCACATGGGAGAGGGAGATTTCTAAAACTATCTGATGTATAATAGTGAACACTAATATTTCTTTGCATTGAATAGCCATTTCCACTGTTTTGGGATCTTAGAGATGTAAATTAATTTTATCTCTTACCTCTGTGCCTTGCAAGCATATACAGGAGCCATAAACTGAAGCACCAAAGCAGAATTAAATGCTTGAATGCATTTAGAAAAGACAAACACCTTGTTCATAAAAAAAAAAAAAGCCAGAACCAAAGAGCGGAACAATAAATGTCTGAGTAGCTTTGAAAGGTGAGGGTGTCAACAATGAATTTAAAATTTGTTTTCAGTGGGTTTATTTAGAGGTAATATTGTTTTTATGTCAAATATATTAGCAGTTGTTCCATGAGTTGAGCAAACAGGAAAGTCAAAGGTGGTAAAGCTTCTAGCAAAGATCCTGTATGCTATCATGGACCCAGCCAGCTAAACAGTCCATACCTGAATATCTTGAGAGAAACATGAAAAACTCTGTAAAATTAAATTCCTTTGTGTCTTTCACATCCTGTTCCAGATACAAAACTCGTTTCTATATTTCTAATACTGTGTACTTTTTACCAGTATGATGTGGCTTCCAATCCGCTTGGACACTATTTTACAATTTTTTCTCTGAATACCTCGATTAATGAAGAATTTCTAAGGGTATGGAATCCCTGACATGCCAAAGGTGTCTTTCAGTTGCTAAAGGCTGATTAGGCTCTTAGAAAGTAACTACTTAATTTAATTACATTAAAAAAAGATGGGAAAATGTCCATTACCTCAAATATATGTTACAATAATTTGTGTCATAGATGGTATTTTAATGTTCAATGAAAAATAGAAGATGAAAGTTGAGATGTGAAGAAGATTTGACAGCATTGGCAGACGAGCAAGGTGACTGCTAGAACAAGCAGTCCTGAAGTCAAAGAGAGACTGGATTGAACCTTTTCATTGTATAGACAAAACTCAATTTTTGAATCAGAACCTTACAAAAAGTCTCCTCTATAGATCTGTTCAATAAATGAATGGTAATGTTGCACAGTCATTTTTAACATTTAAACTGCACTGGAAGTACTTCAGTGCACATTTAGGTCTGTTGTAAATTCCACAGCAAAATCGTTGAAAAAAATCCCAAAGGATTTCTTTAGAGCAAATACACATTGTTCTAAAACGAGACATCCGGAGGTATGTTTCATTTCTGGTTACCTGACTTATTAATGAAAGTTCCTCTAGCCTCTTTCACTGCTTTTGTGTGTTTAATTATTTGTTTGCAGAATTATTTCATTTTGTCATTGTGCTACTTTAGCTTTGGTGAAAAGTTACCGACGGAGTCAGAAGCCCCTTTATTTATCCTTCCAAGAGATAACGCACAACCAATGCATATGCAAGTTTGCTATAAATTGTTCTTTGAAATGTCTCAGCCTGGAGAAACACTGAGTTGGTATTAGATTTTAGATTAGATCTCTACTGAGAATGTAAACACAGGAATAGTGATTTTGATGTGAAAACCTATACTAGAGGACTTGGACTGGGACAGTCACATTACACAGAGCAATGAACAATAGCCAGGGATGACAACTGCATGGAATCTCTGCTTGCTTAGCTGCATTTGAACTGCAAATGCCAGCCTTTTCCCCCAGGCAGCTCCATAGCTTCAATTAAGGCTTCTCTGTATAGGATGTCTGCTTATGTGGAGCAGATTCTAAGGAAGAGGTTTCAAACTACATACCCATGTAACCTCATATCTGCTTAGTTTGCCCCATGGAATTATTTTTCTGGACTTGTTCTAAGTGATATGAAATTAAAAATTACTAAAGATCTAGTCATTCTAGCACTTTATTGAGTATGTATATAATTTCTTTTTCCTCTGGGTCTTACCAAGGACTAAGCTGTAAACAGTAATATATACTCATTTTAAGATGGCCATTACTCCTATGAAAGTTGACATAATTTTGGATTTTATTTGGTTGGTTGGGGAAATCAAAGTAAAACAAGGAAGAAGGAGCAAAGAATCTCAGGCTTGAATAACTCCAAATACCTCTAGGGGATGCCAGCTGAAATATTCAAAGATATAACAGAATTATAGAATGGTTTGGTTTGTAAGGGACTTTTAAAGATCCTCTAGGTCCAATGTCCCTGCCATGGGCAGGAACATCTTTCAGTAGATCAGGTTGCTAGATGTGAATACTTAATGATGTTTAAGGTCTTAATGATTCTGGCAGTTGCATTTGGGAGTCTGAGCTTTGTTTTATTAAGGGTCATAAGAGTGACTTTGGTCAGGTGATTGTTCTTTGACTTTTTCCTCATAGGCATGCATCTTGCTAGATCTAAATAAACTACTTAGCTGTCCTGCACTTCTTTTACAGTAAGCCACAGAGAAAAAAAATGCTGCAGGGAGACTAGCATTCACTAATACGATAAGGAAAGCTTGTTTTATTGAAGTAGTACTAGGGATAGAATTATGGAAGATTTAGGGTAACACACTCATGTTAAGTTTGTACTTGGGCGACTTGTAAAGTTGCTTAATTTGCACATGTTGCATTTCAAGGTTTTTTATTCAAGTCAGGGGACCTGAACACTGCTGAAATATTATGATATCTGTATTAGGTGGATAGGCATGGGGTTCAATGCTGACATACAACAATAATGGTTTCAGATATCTTAATTAGAACACCTGTAACTGAAAAATATTTTTAATTTGTTCAGTTTATTTGGCCCCAAATTGTATCTATTATGCATTTTTAGCACATCCTATTATCAGCAGCACCTGTGTAGAGCTTTCTTGAGCTCATGTTCATTACAGTAGTGCCTCTAGAGACCAAAGTAAATCAGTGATAATGGCAGAGATAATATATTTTGATATTTATCACTTAACAATTGTCTGTCACTGCCCCCAAGGTGGCTCATCTAGCTCTTCTGTTACAGGTAGAGATTTTTTCTCTCCGTAAAGAAATAGGAATCCTCTAATTCTTCAAGGCCATTCAACTTGCACCTCTCTCGAGTAGTAAAATAAATTCCTACTACAAACAAAATCTTCACCTAAAAAACTCCAATAATAACACACAGTTTTATCAACAATAAAATTCTTCATTGTTTTAGATCATACATCCAGTAATTCCAGAAGGTTAATGGGCTATTTCTAAAGCATTCACATTAACTTAATAAGGAGAAACTTAAATTAAGTTCAAGTTCACCTTACAGGATGAATTGCAGAAACAAATTTTGTAGTAAATAACTCTAGAAAGGTATAAGGTACTAAAGATCTTTCAATAAATTCTATGTGGTTGCTTTAAAAAACCCCACCCCACACATCTGGACCTCATTGAGTGCCTCATTATGTTCCCCAGTTGGGACCAATCAACCTATTAGATTCAGGTGCTCTAGAGAAAACAACTCAGGTTATATGAGATGATGGTGATTGCGGAGAGAGAGACGTAGTGGAAGAAAAAGCTGGGAAGTAGGGGATGTAGAGTCTATTATTAAGGAATGATTGGTGTTTGTCCTGTTGGATCTTCTTACTGTTAGAAGAATGTATTCTTGTTATTTGTGAGAGGATGTACGTGAGGCCGGCATGTGGGTGAGTACAGGTTCCGACCCTCATCTACTGTGTGTACAGTCTGCCAGTTCATCCTGGTTTTGGTGGGTCTGTTTGTGAAGTCACATACATGTGGTTTTCAGTTTCCTAGTAGCATTTGTAATATGTGTGTACGCAGTTAGCAGTGTTTCTAGTATTAAACCTACTTGTCGAAATACTGCTTTTTATTTAAAAATAAAATACATTAAGATGATGTAGAACTCCTATTTTTGAAATCAAACAATAGGATAAGTGGTTGTGGCTTTTCTGCCTTGGGTGTGAGAAAAGTGACAATATGTGATGATATTGTGAGACAGCTTTGACAAACTGTGCCTTTTCAGTAAATTCTCCTTCTCTGCTCTGACTCTGGATTGTCTAACTTCTATTGCTTTCTTTTTCTAATACTTAAAATACCTTCAAAGCTCTAATCAGACTTTCATACCCTTTATCTCCTCCTCCTGTTGGTGTGGGGTTTTTTGTTGTTTTTTTTTTTTTTTTAGACTTCCAAATCTTTTGGAAGTTTGTAATCTTAAACTGAAAATGGTTAGACCCATTGGTCACTCTTCAAGGCATCCTGATGTTGCTTCATGAAATGCCAGTAATAAGTGAATAAACTTTGCTTTAAAAATAAGAGCTTTCCATATAATAATTCATGAATAGCACAACAGTGTGTCTTTTCATATTTGTATAAAGTCTCCAGTTGCTGCCTCAAGCAAATCTGGTATATCAAACTGTAGCTTTCCCTTACGGGTGGGCAAGGTTTGCTTAAACTGAATATTAAAGCTCACTTCCAAAGGTTTTCACTTGAATGCTATGGGTCTTAAAGCCATTGTATCATCATTTGCCCACAGTTCCAGGACAAGTTCTTAGTATATTGTACCTCAGCCTTCAGTATCCTGGTAGTATAAGCGTAACTGGATAGCCAGCATGTGTTTTTGTGTTTGGACATACTAGGAGGAACTGAAAGCTATTTGAATTATTAGCATAATTCTTTAAAATACTTTTCTGAAGTAATTACTGCTGTATCAATTTTTCTAGTAAAGCAGCTTTTCTTAGGCTTTACTTATCTTTTTCACACGTACCCTGATGTTTTTTACTATCTCTAATATGTTTCGGCACAGCATAGATATGTGGCATACCTGTCGTTTCCCCACAAAGTTGTACAAAAAATTGTTTCATGCTTATACTGTTACCATGCATAACAGAAATGTCTGAGGTCCATTTGCCTCATAAAACTCGTGTGAGTTATCATGCTGCCCTTGGTAGTTTCAGCTCTTAAAGGTGCACATGGTAGTATCACCTGCTGTTCGTATTGCCCTGAATTTTAAGGGTCTGCTTAACACTGCCTAGTAATTAAGGCATTGAGCACTAATGTTTCAAGATGTGCTGCTTCTAGCCCATAAGTATGACACTATGAAAAGCAAATATGCTTTTTATGGGATTTTTTTGTGTTCCTATAAAGTTGAAGCTTAGCAGTGTTAAAAACATACAAAAAAGCCCCAGAAAACCCCCTGTGATCCCATGGTAGGGGAAGGCTGTACTGTAGTGTGAGCAAGTTAGAGGAGAGGTTAATAATCTTTGTCCCGTAATGTTTCTGTTCAGAAAGTCCAGAAAGTCTTCTCTCAAGTTGAGCAGACCAGATGTTATTGTGTGCTATGAGAAATCTCCAGTAAAGCATAATTGGCATTAGGAGTGCTGTTTATAATGGTAATGCTTTGCATTTATGCAGAATGGAAGTGTAAAATTGGTGACAAGATCAGGCATGGGAAAACATTTTGGGATTTCATAAGTATGTAGAAATGGAGGCTGGTCAGTTTAGCCATGAGTCAGATGTTACCTGGTCAGTCCTCTTACCACTACCGCCACCTCAATGTTTTTTGATTGTGACTAGATATCATGTTCAAATTTTCCTGTGCTTGTCCTGCAGAGAGCTGTAATTTGAAAAGCACTTATTCCAGACTGTCACTCGAAGGGTAGGGCTATGCTGCCTGAATGAATTACAGTGCTGAGTGTCCCAGTCTGCTGTTACTCCCTTTTTTTATTGGGAGTGATGTAGGCATATCAGTGCAGAGTTAGGTTTCAGCTAACCAGTTCTTCGCTCCTGGGCTGGTGTTGAGATGTTGCTCACAGTGGTTTAAATGTTGTGCCTGTCTGGATGGGCTGCCTTGGGAGTTTCTACATTGCACTCAGTGCCTTATTGTTTTTTGATGTGAAGCATATATCCACAGTTAGACTCTTTCAACAGTTATTCCAGGATCATTAAAGCTGATGATACAACCTTTCTCACTCTTCGTATCTTGTATTAACCATACTAGATTTCCCATCTATTTGGTGTATCTCTGTCTACTGGCACTGCATGGGAACTGGACCTAATTGCTTAGTTTCTTCTTCCACCTGAAAGCACTAGAATTATGTATAGACTAGTGATGTTGGGAGTCTGTGGGCTACTTCTAAAGGATGATTGAAAGGTAACTGAGGAAAAAGTACCTACTGTCTAGAGACTTCTATTTGCCATGTAGAAGTCTAGTTGAAAATAGCTGAAAATGACTGATCCAGACAATAATGCACCTGCATGAACTTCCTTGTTACAGTTTCTTCATTAATACCTCAAAAGCTGTTTGGCTTAGATCAGAATCCTTTAAGGGATATCTTGTCTCTCTCTCTTGCTATAACTTTCCTGCTGAATCATGAAGTGCTTATTCTCTGATGTAGCAGTCAATGCCCTTCTGGTCTCTAAAATGACCTATGAGACCTTTTTGTTCTTACAAGCGATAGCTTCCTTTCCAAAGCCTTCATGTGGTACGTTTACTCTGGATGTCCAAGCACCTGTCCAAGTGGGTATGTAGTTACTCCCTTGGAGTTCTGATCTGAAAAACTTGTCTTGCAATTAGTAGTAATTACTTTTGCATAGTGACGTCTTGTTGGAATGCATAACTATTAAGATATAAGAACT
Organism: Psophia crepitans; assembly: GCA_013399095.1. NCBI lineage: Eukaryota > Metazoa > Chordata > Aves > Gruiformes > Psophiidae > Psophia > Psophia crepitans. The sequence continues at coordinate 882,236 of VWZZ01003776.1, read as the reverse complement.
GAAGTTAGACTTCTTTTGTGTACAGAAATCTCTTTTGTGTCAGTATGGAGATAAGAAACATCACAAAAAGAGAGTGAAAAACACTTTAGATAACATAGATGTATCTGAATTCCAGGTGTTCAAAAATTTTAGTGGTATAATGTTAATTTAAAGTTTTCTTCTCTTCCTTCCCCCACTGCTAATTATGTCTCCTCCTAGAAAGATCTGTTCTAGTTTGGGTCCCACTGAGGTGCCAATTCAGCCTGGATTGCTGCATTATTATATTCAGTTATTATGTCCTAACTCCTTGTACTGCTGAATCATCCTGTCTGATCTACTAGTGTCTTTGCTTGTGATGAGGTGGTCCAGTGACCTTGGTACCTACAAGAATTTTACTTTGGGTTGCTGTAGGAAATGTGAAGTTAAATAAAAGTAAAAGCTGCTTCAGAACAAAGCTGTTATTCGCTTACTGAGCCATAGAGTCTGGACAAAGAAAAGGATTTGAAAACAAAGATCTAATAATACCTTGCTTATGCTTGACATTTCACTCCTGTCCATAGATAAATATGACTTACCTTTGGCATCCCTTGCCCAGTTCTCTTGGGGACCAAATTACAATCTGCTTGCTGCAGACTCTGACTCTGTTAGCTTGCTGCAGCTGACAGCTGCAGAACTCGGGACTGGCCGTCAAGCCAACAGCAGTGAGTTTGCAGACACGCTTATGCTCTATATGTCTTATGCAATCTTAAAACAAAAATCCATGGGCAGCTGATACTAGTGGTGGCTGAGTTTGCATATATCTGTTTTCAGTATGTCAGATAAACTGCACGTGTATGAGCTTTACTCATCTATTACCAACAAAAAAAGCGATGGTGGTTTGGTCTTGTTTTCCCTAGTCCTTGCATTGTCATCTCTTTATTTTCTATTATGAAAGTATGACTTAGGGGGTGCAGTGGGAGAGGCATACAAGAAAAGCATGACTCTTAAATTATGAAAAAGCCTGTAAGAGTACATATGTCACTGTCTTAACATCAACAAAGGAAGTGCCATGTACTGGCATTTCTGCCAGGACAGTAATGTACAGTACAGAGAAGGCTGTACCACACACTAAATTATAAGAGTAGAAATAAAAGTATGAATATTTTTAACTAATGAAATTGTCCAGTTCTGTTCAACAGTTAGGAAGTTACTGATGAAAGCTCATCATTAAGACTTCTCAAGTAGATGAACCTTGTGGTTACTACGTACAAGTGCTTATAAACATCTGTGCTAGTAAAAATATAATTTTATAATATAACCTGTTCTTTTTCATAAATGCCATAATGTCATAGCAATAGATATTTGGAGAAAAAGCTTTAGCCTAGAATGTGGTAAGGTAAAAACTACCAGCGGGACTGTAGTATGTGTTCAGAACAGTTGCTTCCAGCATTGGCTAAAGCTGAGAAGGAACCTGGTATGTGAAGAGTTTATAGAAACAAAAATGAGCAAGTTATTTGATGTATACAACTTGTGGCATTGCTTTGATAATTTTGAATGTTCCAGTTAAATTTTCTCTCTCTGAAGCCTGTCGGCTTGCTCTCTTGGATGTAGCAGGGGTAATAAATTCATGTTCTGCTACCTGGCATGCTGCAGTGTGGTTACTCTCTATATGAAGAACAATAGATGCAGCAGTAGGTCATTTTCTGCAACTGTGTTATCATTTACTAGCTTCAATAGCCACTTCCTTAAGCAGCTGGTATAACAGCAATATCGAAACACAATGTCTGGGGTACTCTGTATGCCCATGTAGAAGGTCCTTGAAGGGTTGTGGACAGGTTTCTGGAATCAGATAATATCTACTGCTTTACAGAGCAAGGACAAGCTGATTTCTACCTGGCTTGGAAACCAACACTCAGCAAACCTTGCATCTAATGTGCTTCTGTATCTACTTAGCTCTCCTGTAATATGTATACTTTAAATTTGCTTGCTCTCTTTTTGTGAAATGTCACTCTTATAATTTACCTTTTTTTTTGCTTTCTATGCAAATAGTAGAGACAAAATGATTAAAGATAGTGTAAGTGAATACCTATAGATGAAATTTCATTTCTAAAAAATGAAACACCTTTAAAAATAGATTGGCTAAATGAAGCCTTTCAGTGGTGCGGAAATATGCGAAAACTATAGTTAAATAGTGAAAATCAAGGCTTACCTTTATTTCTACCCTTCTTCATCACTGAAGTATTCTCACCTAAAATGAGAAATCAGTGTGTGTCTCTTGATTTGATAGCTCTGCAGGTACTAGATAAGAAGAATACCTGTTCAAATACTTAGTGTTATCGTTGGTGAATCTGGCAATATATACCTTAAAGCTTTGTTGTTATTTTAAATGACTCAGTAGTGTGTTATTTGTTTGTTTAGCATAGCTTGTGGTAAAATATTTATGAATTTCAATGAAGAGTCTGGATTTGACACTGTTTATTCTTTACTTTGAAAGCTGTATGTGTGTTAAATGATACCAACTCTTCTTTGGTGCACTGATTCCTGTCCTTCTTGCAGCCTTTCTTTTTCCCTGATGGTTAAGCAAGCTATACTGATGAATGGTTTCAAACTTCATTTAAAAATAAGCAATATCCAGTCTATTGCCTGTGTTTGGGGTTTTCTGGATTGTCTATATAATTTGCTGATATATTTCTATTATATTAGAATTTTGTACTTGGTTCCAGTTGAGTACAGGAGAACATAAAGTATAAAACAATTGAGTATGGTAAAAGAAAAACATTCCTTACAGTGATCAGTACAGCACAAAGGTGATGATTATCTGTAGGAGTATCGGATATGTGTTTAACACTCATCAACTTGCAGGCAATTTTGTGCTTTTTTTGAAATATTATCTCCTTTTTTTGTAGACATTCTACTACTTAAGAAAGAAAGTTTGAATACTTAGCTAGAAATGAGCTGTGACATTGTACATATCTAAAATAGTAGGTAAAAGCCCATCTGGAGCACAACCACCCATTACAAGAGTTAGATTTAATAATATGCTTCAAAACTGTAAATTTTCTTGGATGAAGAATTTATCAAGTCCACTTTTTCTAAGGATGATCTCCAGTGCTTGTGATTCTGGAAACCTGTAGACCACAGGTATCATTGACTTTTCAATTATGAAGTACTAAGATACTTTTGTTCTACTTCAGGGCTTGAATAGTTGAGTGCGTGCAGAAAGTATGGTGAGCTGTCTTTGTTGAAGAGGTTTTTTTGCTTGTTTGAAGAGAAAGCAGGAAATATTGATAATGAGCAGTAGCAGTGGAACCATTAGCTCTAGCCTTTTCATGAAACATCACGTATCGTGGGGAAGGATAATGCTTTCCCAGGTGCAGAAATGGCTTGCCAGTTTTATTCCATTGCTTCCAATTTTCTGCTACCTATAAAACACATCTCAATCTTTTTTCTTTTTTAGTAAGTGAAGGACTATGGAGCTACACTAACCAGAGCTGAAAAAAAAATATTTTTTTTTTTCTTAAAGTGCAAGAGGGAAAAAATGTTATGGACTGTAATTTCTTTGAAAATAAAGTAGGTTAAAAGGTTACAATATGCTCTTTTACTGTCACTTATAAAAGCTAAGCTGTTACTGGGAGTTATGTAGAAGATCATGTTTTCGTTTGGCAAACAGCATTATCAATATGTCTAGGTATTGCAATTTTTTTTCGTGTATCATAATTAACATCTTAAAGATCTTGCACATATCTCGCTAGCTTTATTTACATATGTTTAAAAAAAAAAAGTCCTCTGCAGTCCTAGTAACCTGTATTGCTTTAATAGACGTGGGAGAGACGCACGCACGTCTATGATCTTTGTTGGGGGGAAGCATCTTTGCTCTACAGTACTTGTGAGGAATCTTGATTTGTTAGAATTCTGTGAATAAAAAATGGGGCTTAATTCCTTAGCAAGGATACATGAAAAAGAATCAATCCAAAGAAGGTTGGGGAAAAAAACTAAAGTGTTTTCAAATACATTCTGGGGATTTCTGAAGACTGATATGTGAAGATCAAATATAATAATTAGTAGCTGTATGATTTTTGACCTGCAAGTGTCAGCATGGGCATTTTTTCCATTTAGTTAAGGGACCTGTGTACTTGAAACTGCTTTTAATGTAAGGAAGGGAGCAGTGCCCAATAACTGTAACACACTATTTCAAAGGTTCTGTAGCTGCTAATACTGATAACTTCTAAAAATTCTGTTATGTATACAACATTAAATGATTAACATCAAGTCTACTCAATATGCCTATTTATAGTTTGCACACTCTACGGTGTGATAGATAACAGACCTATGTCTCATCACAGAAAGAAGCTGCAATTTATTTGGAGTTCCACATAATTTGTGTGAGTGGTTAATGTATGGAATCTACAATCTTATACCAAGTTTTTTGATATAAGTGGAATTATCCAAGACCTGTGATAATTAAAGAAGATAAAGTCATAAGGTCTAAACTTTAAATGGCCACTATAAAAGCAAAACAAACCAATCAACCAAAAAAACCCCCCAAACAACAAATGTAGTAGTATTCTATGTTAACTCCTTGGAAATAATGACAGTGAAAACAGAGTTAGCAAATGATGCTGAAATAGAAAGAACAAATATTGAGTAATGCAGCTAGACATGAGGAGGTTTTAGTTCATAAGTACATGTGTGAAGTGGACTGTTCATTTGACACATGCCATAGCAGATGCTGAAAAGGGCTATTACAGCATTATTGCAATGCACCCGTATTTTTATTCTTGGTGCGTGCAAGTGACTTGCATTTAAAAATTACTATAACCGTAATTTATATCATGGTGGGATATTGCAATATACAATACTCGAGTTCTTGCAGTACCCACAAGTTTTTAGTTGATGTTATTGATGTTAATGTATTAATAGTGCTTGAACTTTTACAGTAGAGCAATAAACCCCTTCCTGTCATTCTGAAAGAAGAGTCTAATCTGCCTGCATTCTGTTCTTTGGCTATGCATGTCACTTGTGGGTATTCTGAACTTGTGTTCCTCTAAACCACAAAACCAAAGACAGGATGGGATTTCTTTTGAGCCAACCATATTTTTTTTCTTTTGTTTTTAATGTAGGTAAACGATATAATTTAAGTGACAAATCCTTGACCCACACTAACTAGTTTTACATGTTGTATTTCAGTAGTGTCAAGCAGATAGATCTGTTTGGTGGCTTTTCTGTTTAACTGCTTGATACAGGATACCTGCTGCTAGGCATCTTCTGGAGCTGTCACTTGCTCACATGTGACTTCTTGAAGCTTGCTTATGTTTTCAAGTCTTTGTATTGTCATAACTCACAAAAATAACAGAACAAATCTTATCGATAAGTGTTCTCTTTATATATGCTATTATATTTTATATATGTTATATATAAATTTTCTATTGTTTATAGAACACTTGTTCTATAAATAGCTATTTCTTCTTTGACTGGAATAGGTGCTGTTTCAAACTTTACCACTTCATTTGAGGTGTACAGTGGAGCTTTAAGGGAAACTGGATGACATCTTGAAATGCATTACTGATTTCTATCTTAAATGTGCAGGCAATATTAAAACAAGCGCCAGGACTTTCTGACCTCCCTTATGCAGTTAAATTAAGAGTTTAAATGAAATAGATTTACCATTAGCATCAGTCTTTGTGAGCTGGAAGCACTGGGTCACGGTACCCTGTATCTGCCCTGAGGAAAGAGAGAGAGGAAAAACATTGATATTGAAGAACTGCTTTGAAATTCTTACGTCCTGATGGTGGCAATCTAGAAAGAAATCTGAGATCACCAAACACGGTCTAAGAGCTATAGGGCCAAGATTACTGAAGAGAGATATTTTGTCTATTACTTACACAGCAAATGAAGACAAGGGAATTGGATGCTTGCCTTGTTTTTCTCTTCCAGTAGCAGTTTCCAGTTCCTGCCTTTACTTGTCTTGTAGTTTGTGGAGATTTTTCCCAGGTGAAATGGCTCTGAGTTTTGAATAGGGCTTGTTTTTTTTTTTTTCTTTCCAATACAAGCATGGTTCAGAAATGAATGCACACGGTAATTTTTATCAGGGCTCTCTTTAATTCGAACTCAAAGGTAACTGCTCTGTAATACTGCACTTCAAGTTTGCAGTGGAATTACTAATTTAAAAGTCTTTTTGAAGATGTGAATAAGTGAAAATGGGAAGAAATCAAGTGTGGCTTTGTTTTTTGAAAGAGCAGCACTAGTGTATTTGTTGCACACCCAGGTTTTGAGTTCCTTGCTCTTAAAATGTAGATTTCTGATTTTGTGCAAATTGCTGTACCTCAGTTTTGAGGTCTACAAGCTGGTGGTAAAAATTTTTACCTGAATAAGAGAATCGTGATATTTCAAAGATTATTTTTCCCCTGAGTGCTCTATGAATGTAGATTAGTACTATGGAAATAAATTAGATTGTATTTGTGATTAAAGTTTTTATTTTGAAAACCCATATACTCAACAACTCCAATGTCCTTTTGACTGATTACAGAAGCTGCTTATTTTGATGTTCCAAACCATGGTTCGTCATTCAGACATTTCTTCTGTGGTATTGGCTGTGGGGAACAATTCATGATCAATCTCAACCAATTCTCCTTGATCTAGAAAGGGGCCCTAAGCCACCATTTGGATGGAGAAGCGGAGACTGTTCAGTTATGTGGTTGCTCTGTAACAACTAGAATCACGTGCTACTTTAGGTATTTACGTGCGAAAGGCTGTGACTTCTGCGACCTGTGTGTACCTTTCCCTGCTCCCTTCTTTCAGTTTGCTCTTGACTGTTATGGGCATGTCACCTGGCCAGCACGTACTAGCTCTCAGTCTAGTGTCCTCTGGTAGTTTTTTGTTTTAGTAGTCCTATTTAAAATTAAGAAATAAAATTTCAAAATATTGTCAGGCTACAAATGGGGAGTAGTGAGTTTGTTTATATCACTTCTCAATGCTCTTTGTAATGAGGGTGTTGAAATATGTTAAAATCTTCAGTGCCAGGCACACATTAAAAATATGGTGATTCACTAGGCTTTTTCTAATAGTACCTGTCAGCGATTACTGAATTTTCTGGCTCCTGCTGCTTTGGCTGATTCCTGCTTTCTCTGTGTTATCAAGGGTCAGGAGAAAATTACAGTGTGTCGTCTTTTGTGTTGCTGAACAAAGTGCCATGTTTCTTGACTTCTGAAATTAAGTCATTTTGAATTTGTTTTTTTGCATCTCTTATTCACCTTCTTTTACGCAGTAGTGTGCTTTCTCATTAGAGAAAAGAACCTTAGTAACAAGCTTTCAACTTGGCAGTGCTTGGGAGGCAATCATTAATGAACGTATTTTGATATGCTTCTTTCCATGATAGCCTTAAGCTGTATCCACAAATGACTTTTCAATTATTTTATTTGAACTCTTGTCTTTAGTTTTCATGTTTTTGATGAACGGATGCTGCTGTTAGAGTTTCTAAATATATGTTGGTCATATGAAAACATATTCAAGGTCTCTCCTTAAGTGGAAGAGTAAAGCCCGTAAATAAACCATCAGAACATTGCTTTCAGAGGCGTGTCACGCCTGTTGTAGAATTAGCATTATGAAACTTCAGAATGTCAGACTGTTGTTGGAAAGATTCTACCTGGGGAGGGGGAAGGAAAAATAAGAAAGTAGAAAAAAAACCTACTTCAAAGAGTTCATTGCCTCATTGAGCTGAGGTGAAAAAATGACTTAATACTTTGATCCTTCTATCAAATGATACAACGTGTGTGTGTGTGCGCGCTGTATGGCTTTGCAGTGCAATGTTGTGCTGTCTGTGAGTACCACTGAGAATGTTTTTTGGCTCCAGCAGACTACATCATAATACAAAACAAATTTCAGTCAGTGTAGGGCTACCTGTTTGTTTTATATTAAATTTTGGTGGTAGAATATTAATAAATCGGTAGTAGTAATTAGTAATAGTAACGCTAACTAGGTGAGTGGTGATGGATTCCTGATTTTTTTGTGAAATAATGCTGGCTGTCAACTATAGAAGGCTTATTCCCAGTATAAATAAAAATTATATTAGGTAAATATGAATGTATTTGTCTAAATATGCTGTGAATTTCTTATGCACAGCTCTTACTGTGGAGGGAGAAGAACCTAACAGACCTACAGTCTCTGAATTTCATCAAAGAAAAATGTTAGTTTCCATATCTGTCTCCACATTTGAACTTTGCTTTATTGTGAACCAATTGGGGGGAAGGAGTTGGACTCAGGCATGTCAGACTGGTGTTCTAGATCCTCTACTTATCATTCATGATGCGCATAAAACCAAATGAGGACCTTGAGGAAGATGGGCTGTGGAAAGAATGGCTATGTATTGGTTGGTAGGGGGGCCCGTTTCTGATGAGAGGCATTAGAAGCCCGTACCTGTTAGGGGAGAGGAGTCAGTGCAGAGTGTGCAAATGCACGTAGCTGTCAGGAAAGAAGCATGGGCAATGAGCACAGAAACTGCTGCTTGTTGCGAAGTTCTCACTGCCTTCAGGGAAATGGGACTTTATACGGCCTCACTAAAGATGGGCAGGATTGCGTCAAGAGCTATTTGGCTCTGTCATCAGTTTTGCCTAAAAACAATCATCTCCAGGATCCTGTACTTGTTCTCTGGCCCAGAAAGAGTTATTTCTGTTCTCTGGTGGTGTGATTGTGAGTTACTTTTGAAGCCAAGCTTTGCAGCTGACCTTTCAAATTTGCAGTGCTATCTTCTGTAAACGAATACAACACTCCATTTTCCAAGCAATACTAGAGCATTTGAGGTCTGCTTTTTCTATTTTGAGACTTCATTTTTCTAACCTTCTTTTAGTTTTCTGTAAAGGGGATAGAAAAAGGATGAAAAATAGAATAGTAGCAAATGCTTTTAAAGATCTAAATAAACAGCAATGCAAAATTACTTTTAATGTTTAGTCAGCTCTAGTCACAATTGCTTTCTTGTCATCTTTGTTGTAAGCCTGTAATAAATAATTAAGGTGGGTGCACTATTGCTGTACAGGTTAGTATAATGTATAAGCAGCTGCTGTCTGGTATTTGGATCTCATTTGACTTTCTACCTTTAACGAAAATGCTGACCTAGAAACTGTCATCTCTGACCAGAGCAGTGGTTCTTCTGCTCCACTACCTGCATCTGATAGTGATCAGTGGCAGCTGTTTTGGAAAACAGCAGGACAGGAAAAAAAAAAGGTCTATAGTGGGAATATATAGAATAACTCTCACATTTGGGGAGCATTTCTAGTATGTATGATGGTGTGGTAGGAAACAAAAGAAGACCCTAGGGGTTTCAGTAGCAAAGATGTGTTCTCTTGACAAATAATAAGGTATTGATTAAAAAAAAAATAAATTGTAAAAGATATGCTTCTTGGATTATGATAAACTTTTTTACACTTTATTTTTAACTAAAGCTAATTCAGTAATTGGTAAAACTTCCAATCAAAATTGGAGTATAAAATCAAGAACCAAATCTTCTGCACTTTGTCAGAGGAGAATTTCCTGTTAACGTGCAAATTTAACTCATTGTGAAGTAAACCAAGAGTTCTGTTGTTACGGCACTGAAAATACCTCACGCTAACTCAGTTACTTGTCTAAAAGGTCTAAGACGGAATAAATGTATTTTTCTGGGTTATGTGGGTACAGGATGCACAGGACGTGCATGCCTGCTGGTACAGTTTGTGGGTAGTGCTGTTCAGCTGTGTTTTGAACACACTGTGGTATTAATGAAAGTGGTTTGTATTGTCTTGGAAATGGATATTGACTTCACAGCCTGTTACTGTTCTTATGTAACACTTAAGATGAATTCAATAAGAATTATTATGCTCTTGGGTGGAAAATTCTGGCTGCTGTTTTTGAGTGGATGGCAATTGTAGTCAATTCTCACCAAGTAAGGCATCTGAAGTGCTAGATGCTTTTGAAAATTCTAGCAGATGTCTAACTCTATTTTTAGGTTCTTGAACAACATTTCAGAATCTTGTCTGAAAAAGCTAAAAAAACCCTGAAGATACCGCTAGAATTTTCATGGTAAATTAATACAGGTACAGAAATTATCTTATTAACTTGTTTTCTGTAAACACTGTGAACATTTTGTGAGACTTACAGGATATTTTACTTTCAAGCAATGCAATATCAACAGAAACTTACTGTTCAGTGAAATGGTAACAAAGGTTGTTCTTTGTGGTATTATTTAGATACAAACAGTTGTAAAAGTGACTTCTGATTTTTTTTTTTGCCTTTGGTACCACTATCAACAGCTTTTGCTCCTTCTGTTAACAGTCTAGGTTGTCTGTACCTTTTTTGACTGAGGAGTAGATCTTTGTTTTGGTCATGATAGAAGTGCATGCTTTAAAGTCTCAGGCTACTTTGTTCTGTTGTCATCTCTTTCCAGAAACCTTATTTCTGTGAGGCTGTTCCCGTTCTTGTTTCTTCAAGAAAAAGAATTAGATAAACCTTTCTTGAATATGCCCTTTTAAATTTTAGTTAACACAGGCTTAAATATAATTTTCCTTAACTTGCTGGGAACTTCAGATAGGCCAAACCAATTCTTTGTCCAGTACCAAAGGGCATCATCAGGTGGGTTTGTTCAGTATGTACACTGTCTGTAGTTTGATTTGTGGACATTGGAATAAAACTCTGGAATGAGGGTAGAAGTGTCAAGCATCCACATGGTAATTTAAATATAAGGTAATAAGTATTTCAAACTGTAGCTAATGAAGATGTACCTTCTAAGCCTTTTTACTGCACTTCATTCTTATTTCCCCTATTGAGGGTTTATCAAAATGATTTTTATACTTGAAATTCCCATAGGTGGCATCACTATGTTTGAGGACTAAGAGACAATTAGGCGGCTGCTGTGAGATTCTGTTGTTCTGGTTCTGGGGTGTTTGTTTTCCCCCCCCCTAAATACACAGCATAAGGAATAGCTGGGAGAATCCTTAAATCATAATTTGAAATGGTGGTTTGGCAGATGCTTCCACTGCTTGAAACTCCTTTTTGGGATGTGAAAGAAAGCTCATCAGTGAAATGGAAAATTCCTGGGCCTTGGCATGTGGTGACTTTGACCTTTATGATGACGTTGATGGATGTTCTGGATGACACTGTGCAGGACTCCCTGCCAAGCAACCTTGCCCATTGTTCCCCGGAAAAAAAAAAAAAAAAGCATGGGGGGTGGGGTTGAAGCAGCAAGATTGCTAATTTAAGAGAAAATCCTGAAGCTTGCTTCACCATTGGGGGCTCAAAGCTTTGGGACCTCAGTGATGTCTGTACTAGAATAAGCATTCTTTATTCTTTTAGCAAGAGAGCGTAAAAACAAGAAAATAATCATCTATGTAGCTGGACAGATAAATTGAGCATTCTTTGGGGGATGAAGCCTTCAAGTGAGCTGCTGTTAAGCATCTGTTGTCATGTTATTGGCCCCACACCATTTGCTTGTGAAGTTGTTAAAATTCTATCCCACCACTTCTGTTAGTCATTCAGACATTACACCGCTGCCTGGCCTGTCTGCTTTTAGTAAAGCGGTTTACCCATGAGGAATAAAGTCTATCTGATAATTTTATTGTTAATGGCTGTGAATGGGTGGGAGGCAACAATGGCTTAACAGAGAAACAAAATTCTCATGGAAGTGAGAAAGAAGTCATTAAAATTACCGTGAAAATGGTAAAAAATTAGCTAACCTTTAAGGCTTTAAGGGGTGCTATTACTGTATTCAAGATCTCCTTTGCAAGGTGAATTACTACACAGAAATTTTTCTCATATCTCATTTTTACATGGCAGCAGGCATCTAGAATAATTATGTGTGTGGTTTTCATTTAAATGTGGCATAGGAAAATGGAAATATCCCTTAACTTGTTTCTCAGAATGTACTTAAAACTAGCAGCATTATGATGTGCTGTTGCTAGCACCACATGCCAGGATAATGAAACTGTCACTCCCAGAAGCACCTGATGGACTGAAGAAATATATGTTTAAAACTTGCATGAATCTGCATGCTTTGAAGTATCAAGGAGAAAACTGTCCTTAATGGCAGTTATGTTCACGGTAGGAGAAAGAAAGTAATTTTTCACCGATCTGTTACTGTATCTTGTGATAACTTAGAGTTGTCTTTATCTGCTAGATGTTTCTCCCTTTTTTGCAAAACAATTTTCAACAGAGCCAAAGTCTGTTTCTTGTGTGGAGTAGTACATGAGAGCTCTCTGTCTTCAAATAGTACAGTGAGGGGAAAATAGAAATTGTGGAGCAATGCATGAAGTGACTGGGTGAGAGAACTGTCTAATTAGCCTGTTTTTCTGTGGATGATCTCTTAATAAGTTTGTGTACTCTATAAAAAGTATCTTACCAGAGAGTACTTTTGAAGTTGATACTGCAAGCTACTAGTCATGTGACAGAAGTGCTACCTGTCATCAGCAATTGAATGGTTTTCTGTAAAATTTGCTCAAAAGAATTTGATCAGTCTAAGAGTCTGTAAAACCTAAATCTAAAGTGAATATGCCATATTCACAGCTGAAAGCTGTAACTGACGTTTGGTGAAAGGACGGCATCCTTCCTGACTAACCATCTGTTTGTAGATACTGTTGGGCATAGGCCACACGATTACAGCAACTCTTAGCCTGAACAAGAACAGCCAGACTTACATTGTTATGGATGCTGCAATATATGTAGACAGGCTACAATTTTCTTCAGAATTACATGTACGTGTGTAAGATCAGAATCTCAAAGGGTAGTTCCTGGTTCAGCGTAGCACTGAGCTGCTGCTGCTGCTGGAGGATACCAAGAACCACCAGATCTCTGCAGGAAGGGGTAGTCCTAGCTCTGCAGATCTGTCTGTGGACTGCTTTTCTCCAAAGCTGAAGATTACCCATCTGTGTCTCCAGTATTCAATTTTCTCTGTCATTTGGTAGACTAACTTGTTAGCTTGTGGGAAGGTGTGATTTATTTTTTTTGGTGGAGTTTTTGGTTTGTTTTTAAATTTCTCTTGCTTCTAAGGGATGACATTTGGCTAATTAAGTATGCTGGGCTGTGTCACCAGGTGCATATATGTACGCCGTAGCTAGATCTCATTGTGTGTTTCATCTGACTGGTAATGAATCCAGTCTTTTAACTCATTTAGCCACTTCAGTGGCCCCAACTTTTTTCCCTATCCATGTATTACAACTATGCTGCACATAAAAGGCCATCGCTTTTGCTGCCTGCTAAGTAGGGTTTTTTATGATAACACAAAATTTGAAGATACAGCATTGTGCTTGCCTAGCAGCAATAATAGCCAGATGGAATGGATTTCTGACTGGCAGGTATAGGCTAACCAGTCACCTTTTGATATTGATTCTAGAACACAGAACTCTCGAAGTTGCATTTCCAGGTGAACAGGATCTGAATTGAAGCAACTTGTCTTGAGAGTGCAGGAATGGTGTGAACTGTTTGCTACTATGCTGCTCTTACCACTAGAAGTGAGGTTTGATGGTGATGTGGTATGCCTAGCCGCTGTTTTTCCCAAGTCTCCTGCAAACCTGATGTACAATAGCATGGCCATAAATTTGAGGACTTACTCAAAAGGAAGAGCAGAGTTATTTGTGGTGCAGAAAAGGCACAGGCAAAAATAAGGCAAAGTGCTTAACTGGTACTTAGTTCAATGTTGAACTGCTGGCAGGTGCCAGCCTGTTGTTCTTTAGCAGAAATGGAGAGTTGATGACTGTGTTACACACAGATCTGTGCTATCAAGGCTTAAAGATGATTCTAGAACTTTTTGTTAGGAAGATATTTCCTAACTGTAAAAGTAACTTTGTTAAAAGTAGCACAGATTCTTGTTTTGTTTTCAATTTCTTCTGGGTTTCTATGTGGTGTTTGAAGCACTGCCTTGCTTGAGTATTTCACTGTAGAGACAGTTTAACGATTAAATTGTATTTTGGCTCTGAAAATGTGGTAAGCTGGGGAAAGGAAAACTCATTTAGTACTGTTAAAAGTGTGTTTTCAATAAATAGGTACCTTCTGGTGCAAAAGCTTACCTCATCTAGTATGAGGCTAAGGCTTTCCTCTTTATTACTAATAAAGCAAGGGGAATGTTGAGGCAGGCTTCATAAATAAAAATGGGTTATGTGATACAGTAGATACAGGTCCTTTCAAGTATCCTTTGGTCAGCACCTTCTAATAATGTAGAGGTCGTAGGTTATAGTTCTGGGGTTTTAATAGAATTTCTGTCATTATATAGCTTAATAAAGCTAAAGTAGAGTCCACAAAAATGGTAAGTTTTGGAATGAATGTTGTATGTAGAATTGTATGTATGTAACCCCTTAGAACCCAAAATGCCTATATATCCTTAAAACCAAAACAAGCTGTTTTCAAAGTCTTGTACTCCCCCTTCCCTCCTCCCGCCCTATGGCTCACTCATTATGTAGGAAGAGTGTGATGAACCAGATACACTTGCATCTAGCCGATTGGTGAAGGTCTTTGTTCAAGTGTAATGACTTATGCTTGTGATTGTGACTGCAAGAATGTCCAAATTTATAGTGAATGAGACATACTCTTAACATCCTGTGAAAATGATATTGGGTTTTGTAAGTGTTTTATATTTTAGGAGGAATTTCCCTGATATGGCATGTGAAACTAACAGCTTGTTAGTTTAAAATTCTGTAAAGAAACTCAGTGGGTGCTGTGTGTGGTGGTTTGTGGGAGGGTGGTGTTTTGTGTTGTGTGTGGGTGGCTGTGTTTTTTTTTTTTTGGTAGCTATAGTAAATAAAAAAGATCTCAAACATTTTGAAATGGGGAGGAGCACGCATATAATACTAGATCAAAGCTTTTGTGAAATATTTTTTTATTTTCCAAATGGATTCTCCGAATACATCATCTAAGCATAAAAAGGAAAAATGTATGGAGTAAGTAGAGCAGAAAAAGGAGAACAGAGGTGGAGTTAAGGGGCAGATTTATGTGCTAATTCTTTATCAAATAGAAAGGCACAAAAGAATCTTGGATCAAAAGATCAGTAAATTGGTCCAGGGGTTAAAAAACAACACTGGTTCGGAAGTGGAAAATCGGATAGGAACAATGTAGTTGGTTTAGTTAAATAGAAGGCTTTGAGCTTGTCTTGTGCAGTACACTGGGCCAGAATATTATATGAATTTCACTTAAGTGTTTTCTGTCGGGTTAAGTTTAGCTGTTGATACTTCATCTTCAGAACTGCAGTTGCTAATAAATTTTCTTTGATATTGACAGTTTTGGTTCTCTGCACACTAGAAGTTGTGCTGTGGAAGGGTTGAGCTATGAATCTCTTCCATGCCCAATGGTGGGGATTTCATTTGGGGAACCAGTCTAGTGAGTGTTTCTTCATCTGCCTAGTTTACACCAGCAGGAAAGATTTGCATGAAAACAGGCCAGAGCTACCTTCTTTAAAATAAAGAAACCGGCTTATAGAACAGATGGACACTTGGCATGGAGACAGTGATGTTTAATTGCAAAATGATTTAAAGAGCAAATTCATATCCTGGAGACTTGAATGCCCTTTCTCAAAAGGTTCGTGTGGTATAATCTTCTTCTCTCTCTCCTCTTCTCCTCTTGCCCTGATGAGTGGGGAGTGGTCAGGGACAAGGTTGTGATGCCCCGCTGAGGGACTGGGTGTTGCTGTTTCTCTTCATGCATTAGTAGATCTCCTGTATGGTAGGATGGGTCCTTTTTTTAAGATGTATGTGCATAGATGGAATTTAGCACCATTTCTTTGTTTAACAGGATTGTCCTACTTGCATATACATTATATAGTATTTCCTTTTTCCAATCCACTCCCAGAACAGATGTGAAAACACTTACTACAAAGCATGCCTTTGCATTTGCTTTCTCTTGAGTCTTCAGTCTCAAAAGAGTGTGAAATAGCAGGTAATGTGAGTAAAGAACAAATTATCTTTCTAAATAAGTTCAGCGTGGCTGTGCTAGTATCTCAGTAGTCATTACTGAACAATTAGTGGTGGGGCACAAAATGAAAGTTGAAATTGGTGAAAAGAATCATATAACTTTAGTGTGCTCTTTTGCTTGGGCTGGTACCTTGTAATGGCAAGCTTTTAAGCAGTAAAGATCTTTTCAGTTGGTGACTTCAAAGCCTTGCAAGTTTTGACTAATATTTCCTTTTTATTGGTACTGTGAACTCCTACTTAAGCAATAATACCTTTACCCTAGCTAGCTCTGTATTGATCTGGTACTGTTAGTCCTCCTAACATCCTGGTTCACATATTTTAATGTTTAACTGAAAGGTTATTCTGTGTGTTCTATAGTGTCATTCTAGAATAATTCCCTCCTGAAGGGACTTGGCTGTCAGAGCTAGGAAGTACTGTGCATTTCCCATTAATAAGTAATAGGCTTTTTTCAATCTGAAGGTTTACCATCCTGTTCCTTAGAGACAGACACATTTGATTTTCCTCCTGTGGGCATATAACTATTACTAGTATCACTGTTTGCCACTTTACAATTTAATTAATGCAAAGTTGCCAAGTTGTGGGTTTGGGTATTTTTTTTTTTTTTTTTTAGAGTAGCCTAAGGCTTCAGTCTAAGAACCATGTTAAATATGCTCTGCTAATGCCACCTGCTGATACTGAGAGTACATATCTGCCTGCAGTTTCATTTTATGCAAAGTTTTTATATGCAATTCTGTATCCATTCAATGAATAGCTTTTCATGTGCTTTGTCCTAGTGTTATTTTAGATCCATAGTAATGAATTGGTTCCAGCTCTTATTCCAGTGTGCAGTAATTTCATTTCAACTATAGTCCAATTCTTAAAGTGCAATTCTAGTTCTTAGACAAATCCAACAAAACCCAACTTACTCCTTGTTCTCACTGTTCTGTACTAGTTCCATTGTTAAACAGCAGACTTACAGACTTTATAAAACTGGGAGGAGTTGTTTATTGTATCTTACTCATAAAAACTCAATTTGTGTCTGTAAGCATAAAAGCTAGTATGTAAGCTCTTGAACTTGTATGTGACGCAGCGTATTTAAACTAAGTTTCAAATCTTGCTTTTTCTCTTGCAGAGGACAGACATGATGCAGTTGTACCTGTTTTGGTTTTGTTGTTTGGGTTTTTTTTTACCCCTCCCCCACCATTTCTGAGAATTTGTTTAGAAGTGGATCATTCTTGTTTTAAACCTCGTGTTTGAGGTTCTCTGCTTGCACTAATCAATGTGATGTTAGCAACCAAAATAGTCAAGAATTACACTGTATCATCCTGTAGATAAGCAGTACAGAATGAGGGGAACGCTTTGAAAGTTGTAAATTATTGACAGTGTGTTTTTCGCATTAGTCTCCACTATAGGCATAGTTGGGGTGTGGGAAGGGAGAATAGTGATAGACTAAATGTGTCAGGCTTTACAGCATTCTTTGAGTACTCATTATGAAAGTGAAAAATATGGTTAACAAAAAATGCAGCATGCGTTAGATGTTTTCCTTATATAGAATTGCAATTTATCTAGTTTCTGAGAAAAAGGGATTTTTTTTAAACAATATATAATGATGAAAAATTAACTTTTATTTTGTAAATAATTGCTTATCTATAAGTTAAATTTTAAAGTGATTTCTTAATCCCTGAAAGAGAAGCAGCTGAGGGAAGGCAGAGAAGACTAGTTTGATTTCCTTTAAGCACCTTGAAGCTGTTTCTGTTGTGCTTGCAGATCCTGGATTTGAGGGGGTGATTCTGCTGTGTTTTAATTTTTTGAAGCCTTAGGTAAAATTAGAACGGCTTTTGCTTGCCAATTCCCAGCTGTCGTCCTCTTTTCTGCCTGACCACTTCTCTGCTGTCTAAATGTCTGCTCTTGGTCAATACTCACAGAATGCAGAAATTTACTGTGTAGATAAAGTTTCACACTGAAAATTGAAGACCTTTGGGGGAAGGAAATATGTCGCTAACTTGAAATCTTGTATTGTATTTCAGTAGATTATGGGCTCTGTGGTACAGTAAACTGACATTCCTGTTAATCTCAAGTGGCTGTTATGAAGGTAATTTCAGTATGCTTTAATCTCTTAAATTCTCAAATTGGGGTAGCTGAAGATGCTGAACCATAGAGAAGGGAGATGCGTAAAGCATAGCTGGAAGTGGACTTCCCTTCCCATCAGCAAAGGCATGATCTGAGAAACCTGCCGTTGGGGAAAGGACCTGCTCAACATGTTGTGTGTTGAGGAGAGCCAGCCCTCTGAATCTTCTCAGCTGTGGTGGGGGAGCATGAAAGGAGACACTAAAGACCACTGGAAAGGTGGTTGCTGTAGTAATATTTTCCTGTTTTAATTTTGCTTTTGGCTGATATATGTGTACATAGAATGAACAGTGTAAGTTTGAGTTTAAAGATCCCTAGTTATCACTGCTTGAACTCCATTTACCTTTGGACTAGAACATGTGCTTAACTTCTATATCTGCCTCCTCCATTCCACAGCATGCAGCTCGAAGTGGACTGTGCCTTAATGCTGTGAAATGCTGTAATAGCTGTTGAATATAGTTGTTAAAGGAAATGTGAGGAAAGAAACTCTTGCTTTAACAAGCTGTGAGAGTCTTTATGTGTGGAGACCTACTGCCCCCACATAGGTACCGTGCAAAGACCATGTCATTTTAAAACACCATGACAGAAGAAAATTAGTGCTAAATAATGGACTCTGTTAATACTAAAGAATAGAATTAAGAAATGCTACAAAAGATCTAAACATACCTGGCTCTTGCTTTTCAGTCTGACAGTGACTTGATCATTGTTGTATTGGAGAAATTAAGCGCAATCTCATTCTGACAAGTAAAATGAAGGGGTTTCATAATCTCTAACTGACAATGTTCAGTCACATGCAAAAATTGATCAAATTCCTTCTAATCCAGAATTCAAGGTCCACTTTGGCAGGTTTTGGTACGCTCTTTTGAATGCTGCACGTACGCTAACAGAAGGCTCCTCCAGCCTTACTTAGCCTGTGAACTTTGAGCTGAATAAGAACAGCAGACTTTTTCCACTGTCAAGTTTTCATTATATTTTAAAATACATATGCAGGCTTGTGGTGTCAGCAAAGAAAATAATTTCTCCTGGCAGGGTTCATGTTCAGGACTTCAGTATCTGCGTTGGTGAATCGCTACTCAGCTATCGCTGTGGTGCTATTTGTGTATTGTAACACCTATTAGCCAGGAGCAGAGGGCTCTGTTCCAGTGGAGGCATATTTACAATGCATGCATAATCTCTATAGCTTCTGATGATCATTGTCACAGCACTTTCAATAGAAAGACTTTCCTCGTCTACAACAAACAACTCTCAAGCTCACTGCACATCTCTCCCTAACCTCTTGCTGAGCCTTGACAGTCTGGCACAACTGCAGGTTCTGCAGCTGTTTTTCTTAATGAACTGGAAATGGCATTATACGGGTGCAGGCTTAGTGCTAACCTGTGATTGATGGGTTATTTCACTAGGTAACTTACTATGTGCGTGTATTAGTGCAGAAAAGATATGTTTCACTGCACACAATAGGTTCATTCTTCACTAGATAAATATAACGTGAGTAATTGCAGTTCATTATGTAAATACCTCTGTGTGAGACTTTTATGAAGTAGTAATGGATTTTGCAGAATATTTTTCTCCTACATAGAATACTGTTTTTAAAAGCAAAATACCAGTGTCCATCAGGAGGAGGGCTTCAAAGCCTGCAACTTAGAAGGTTTTATTATAACTTGGTCTGACTTGGTTTGGAGAGAACAGCCCTGTCTAAATACCTACTACTGGGGAGATAAGGGGGAAGGGTCCTTTCATCATAGACTTTCTTTTTTCTTCCAAGTAGCTCAGTAGTCCAGTAGAAAAATTCTTAGACGCTGAAAGGAGATGATGCTTTTAAATATTTGGAAATGCTGATTCAGCAGTGATAGCAGACCAGAAGACCAAGTGAAGGGCTATTTGGTGTTATAAACTGTATTGGTTTTTGGGTGTGTGCCTTTCAGTTTGAAAAATATGAGCAGGTCTTCTGTTGGTGAAGGATTATTAAGAATGAAATATTAAAGAACTAAAATTATATCCCTGTTAACCTGAGATATTTTTTTTTTTGTCTGACAATATGGTTTTAAATCCCATCTTCTCATATTTAACTGCAGCTTTCTGCCTAAGTTTTGCATGCTGGCACACAGAAAAACTCCAACCAAATGAAAAAACACCTGGCAACGCTTATTCCTCAGGCTGCAGTATTTTTGTGAAGCTTTTCTACTTGGATAATATAGTAGCATGCTCCTTGTTTCTCGGCTCTGAAAACTGAATGTGTTTAAACTTTACTTTTTCATTACTATTGGATTATTCTGTTTTGCAAATAGAGGATAGTGCCTTTGCTCCTTACGTAGTCCGATAACACCAAGATGCACAACGAAATAATGTTGTGCAACCTTCCTTTTCACTGGGTTGACTAAGTTTACAAAGACAGATTTTTCTGTTGTCGTGGTGAATTTCAGCCAATACTGTAACCCTAACGGGCTTCTGATTTAACAATGTCTCTAAAATATTGACGTATACAGAGCAGAAGCCTTTGCAGTGTTTTGCTATAGCTAAGTTCCTTGCGTATTGAACAAAAACCTGTAATAAGGAAAATAGTTTAACTGACTTAGAAAAACAGCTCCAGTCTATAAATGAATAAAAGGAAAAGGCAGAATACACAGCTGCTTTATGTAATGGCTAGCCTGTCTTCAAACAACTCGGCTGTGAAATGATGCAAGCCTTGAGATTATTACTTTTCCCCGTTGGCAATTTGTATTCTTGAAGAGTGCGTGTGCTCCTGTATTTCAGACTCAGGATGGGGGTGGCAGTATGCTGGGTGGTGCATTTGTACCAATTGTGGTAAATACGGTCACTTAGGACTCTAGTTTTTCTAAATAAATCCCTAGTCACTTCATCTGCAATTCTTACAAATGTAAAACACCAGTTCTCTTCGTAATACAGTTAAGGCAAGATGCCCGGAAAGATGACATGTGTTGTCTTCAGCTACTGCAGTTCTCTGGTCTTGCCTGTTTCTTGAAGCAGTAACTGCTGCTCTGAGAAGTGCTGCTTGAAGTGTCTGTTGTTGTGGAGTGCTGCCTTTGCCTGACAACAGAGCTACGTTATCAGATGTTACCCAGGGTCGCATGAAAGAGGTGTTCAGTTTATCTGAAGGGTTGTATTGGCTCTGTGCGTTAGAGGTTAAAGGCTGACCATGTGCAGATTATATCCAGAGTAACTTTAGACATTTTCTCAGGAAACTGTTAGAAGCTTTTTGCTTACTTGATTTTTGGAGAGCTTATCTCTTTAGAGATCTGCAGCTTCTCAGCTGTATGTTATGGCTACCTTTCTTTGCCTAGGAATAATTACTTTGGTTAACTGACAGGTTAACCAATAGGTTAACCAGAGTAGGTCCTCTAGCTTTATAACAAATGCAATACCATAATTTGCACATAGGATTTTATTGATGTGTGAATTTGTTTAGTGATTAACTTGTGTTGGACTAAAGCAAATGTTCAGAAAAAGCATTTAGTCAGATGTGTATTCTCCCCAATCCCTTATGCTCAGCTCTGTGTGTACGTACACAGATGTATAGACAGACAGGTATCTCTTCCTGCCCCCCCCCCCCCCCCCCCTTATTTTTTCCTATCCTTTCCTAAGACTTAGTCACTTCTTGGCAGGGTAGGCGCAAGAATAGGAAAGCTAGTAATTCCAACTATTACTCCCTCTCTCACATGTAGGGAGTGCAGTTTGGGTGGGGGAAGCTATTTTAGGAGTGCAGGGTTTGCATAGGGATGGAGCAGTTTGGAAACTTGCCTGGAAGTGAGAGAATGGCACCAGTTTTGAAGCGCATGGTGTGTATCCTGATAAAACGTGCCAGAACGAATGCTGACTTATCAATGATTTCTAATGTTCAACCACTTATTAACTTGTATGGAGCGTGCTTCTTATGCTTCTTTAATCTCCTCATAGGTTTTCTTTTTCTGAGTCTAGGAAGCAGTAAACAATCAAATTATTACTGTGATTACAAAAGTATCCACAATATAAATGCACTGAAGTATGTGTATTGGTTAACACGTTAAGTGAAAATATGTGGATATGAAACATCTCCAGAAAGACAGTGATCTTCTGTGTCTGATTACTACCACAAAGCTGTTAACAAGAAGTGCTGTTGAAGTCTTGCAGTGGTAACTATTAATTCTTTTCCTTAACAACAAAAAACTCAGTTTTGCTTTCCTTTGGCAACTAAAACGATCTGACTTTAGATCCTAAAGCTTGAAACAGAGTACGGAGTCTCCTAGAACAGCTGCTGGGGAGGAGAATTTTAAACAGCAACACTTTGGGTGGCGATTCCCTGGTGAGCAATAAACCCCGAAGTGAATTAGCAGTGCACTGATGAGTGGGTCAGTGGTCTTGATCGCTGATGGATGATAATAGATACTCTTATGAGCTTGCAGCTTTAACACTTGATTACTAGGCAAGTGTCACATGAGCGCAGCGCATCTTATAAGGAAGGCTCTGCATGAATTTCTCACGCCTCCTGTTCTGGAGGCTGAGCAGCTTCTGCAGTTTGGATTTATGGTGATTTTAGATAGAACTGAGCATAGGCTGTGATTTAGATGGCTTGCTCTTCTCCAGCAGTAAGACTACGGGCAGCAGTCTGTATGAATCAAAGGGTGTGTAGGATGAAATAGCCTTTACTCTGTTTATAACAAAGAATGGGAGTATTGAATTTAGGGGGATAAATATATTGGAGGAAAAATAGGCAGCCTTAGTTTCCAAGGACCAAATTATGCATCGGGTCGTGTAACGCTCAGGAGAAGCTCTTGGAGTCTGATATATTTCTTAAGCTTTTCTGTGAAACATTGGCAAGGTGTCCTGTTGTGTTTTTTCCAGCAGCTCCCTGCTAATTCCCAAAATACTAGTTTGGGGAAAGTCAAGTAGTTCATCCTCCATTAAAATGGAGACAGTTACTTCCAGTAATGTCTGAGACACAGAGGGCTGAGAACTGCACAAATCTTTTGTTTATGCTTCTTTGAGAGGTCCTTGATAAATGGCGCATATAATTTATTAACAAAATATCACCTTTGGGTTCAGGGGTGGTGTCACTGGCCTTTGGTCAAATATCATATTGAATTCATTATTTAAATTTAACATACTAGTCCCCATTTTAGTAACAAATCGAAGACTAAGCAAAAGTGTTTTCATGGTACAAAAAACCAACCAACCAAAAAAAAAGTAACCCAAAACACTGGGGTAGGATGACACCCAATAAGAAGTTTGGCTCAGAATTTTGCTTATTTTTCTGTATTTTCTACAGTCTGTCTAATATTGGTTGCTTATAAGTGTGGGTAGTTGTGGAGTGTTTTGTTTGTGTGTTTTGGTTTGGTTTGTTTTTTACAGTCGTAAGAAGGATGTCTGTATTATGGCCTGAAGTTGTTAGTCTTATTGTTTAAAATGGAGTGGTACATTAAAAAGTAATGAGCATAGCAGTCTGAGTGTGTCTCTTGCAATGTTAGTGACACTATGATGGATTAACAGCCTGTAAAACAGAAATGCATGCTCTGGTAAATATTTTACCTAACACTTATTAGGGTATTTATGGGTATCAATTTTGCTTTTACTTTACATCTTTTAAACATATTATGCTTTAATGTATTTTAAGAAACCACAGCAACCTAGTAAATCTGCTGTCCTTCAGCAGGTGAAGCCTGAGCTTTCCATGGTATGTAATGTCAAGCTCTATTGTTAAAATAAAAGTAGAATTGAACCACTATACACAAATCAGGATTTGAAATCCATGAGTAAGAGACTATCTTGTATTTTTTTCTGGGATAGGGTATTATTCTGTCTGATGCCAGAATTATTCATTAGGCCCAAACCCACTTTTCCCCCTGACTTTAGGTATTACATGAGTGCCCTGACAATAGATTATTTTTTTTCACCTGCTTACAGGCAGAAAGGTTTCAACTAATGTTCACTAGAACAAGTGACCACTTGCATTGGTGGAAAAAAATGCAATCTTAAATTTGGTTCTCACCCAAAGAAACAGTAAGCGCTGAAGAAGTGAAATTTGATTTGCATAAAGCAGTAAGTTTTAAACAGGTTCTATCAGGTTGCTGTTGTGACCTTCAGACAGTGAATTGCCTACACTCTTTTTAATTTTTCAGAGTTTAAAAATTGATTTAAGGAATGTATTTAGTGCTTCCTACTATTATTTTAGTCTTATTGAAACCTGTTTGCCTTTTGATAATCTTTGGTGGTCTTACTCTGCAATTGTGACCAGGTATTTAAGACAGTCTAATATCCCCATTCTTTGGGAATATTTTCTTCTGTTGATATGTTTGTGGGGTTTTTTTTAAATTTTTTTAATCTGAAAAGTTACTGGAATTGTTGCTACAATGTGCTTACTCTTCAATATATGCTATTTCAAATATCTATTGAGATAATTTTGATTTTCAGGATGAGTCAGTGCCCGTGATAAATAAACAAGACTCAACAAAGTGATAGAGCAGAAATAGATCCCAGGTTAGGAACTGCTGCCATAGAATTGTACAAAGCTCATTTTCTGTAACATCTCAAAAGCAGCACTGTGACTGAGCTACCAGGTTCTTGATCTGATTCAAGATTTCAGAAAAGTCATGTTTCCACCTCAAAAATCATACTTGTGATGCAGGAGTTAATTGGAGACTAACAGAACTATAGGCATCTGAAGTACCTAGTGGTTTTACAAAATTACTTGACATAGTTTTTGATCCAAGACACAGTGCTATGTTATGTTTTCAACTTTGCAATAAGGGACAGTATTTTGAAAATAATTAAATGTTAGTCTGAAGTTTGCAGGTGCTTTCAGCTGGGTGGTTGGAAGCTTAACCTCACTGATGGCAATGGGTCAATAGATGACACTTCATCTATTGATGCAAAAAGAACTCTCTTTAGAAAGAGTGTGCTCAGCACCACTTTTCTTCTTTATCCCCCTTGAATGCATAATTTTTGGTACCCACTGTTTGTGTTGCTAGTCCTTCTAAGACCTGAAATAAAAGCAATGCTGTTCCTAACTTTTGAAGTCTGTATTTTGGGCTTCCACAAGGGTCCCTTGAAGTGGGTCTGAAGAATTTGCAAGATTTGGGTGAACGTTCACAGGCTGTTACAGATATGACTAGGGCTTTCAATCTAGCGTATAGGCAGTAATAGATTAGCACTTAAATATGTTGTCACCTTTAGTCTTCGTTTGCGTCATCAGAGAAAGAAGGGTAGATTTGTTTTTCCATAGTATTCTGTCCATTATGATAAAGCTCTCGATTCCAGTTTCTCATTTTTAGGCCCTGCCTTCAGTTTTCAAGTACTTTGAATGCATTGAAAGCATTAACATTTACAACCTAGCGCTAGCCCTGGGAGTAAAAAGGTAATTTATTTGCTTAGAGAAGAGTTCATTTCCTAGCATGACACTCGAAAGAAACCAAATGCGGACTTTGTCTTAATAGTTGAAAATTCAAAATAAATGAAGCTTATGTAAAATGGCACTAACAGACTAGAGCTACAGTGGACTGCTGAAATTGGATTTGGTTAGCTATAAACATCATTAGCTTAAAGCATTCTAGCTTACCATGCAGTGTGAGCTCTCATAGGCTGGGATGTGATAATGCTTTGCTCTTTTACATTTTAACTCCTTGTGGAGATGCTAAAGCCAGCTGAATGTAGGCTTTGTAGAAGCTAAATTAACCATGCGTTCCTCGGGGGTTTACGGCAAATTGTGAGGGCTTTTGTCATTGAAGATAGTGCGACAGAAACCTAAAATGCTGTACACAGGCTATATTAGTTGTGAGTGTGTATTAGTCTTTTCTTCATCTTTAGAGATTATATTTATTCTCATGCAACTGATTTTGAGTATATGTAAACATAGATTGCAGTGCCCTTAATATTCTCATTAACTGAAATATTAGTGTTTGATTTGACCTGAACAGTATACACAAAGTGGCATACAAAATGCTGACATGGTTTACATTTTTTTTGCAGTATTTTTATTTGTACAGGTCACTAACTTGTGTCCATTGTGTGAAATTGCTTTCATTTAATCCAGTGAGTAATGTTATTTGACCTCAGTCTTTGTAAGTGGGTTGGAATCAGTCAATAACTAGGCATTCCTGTACCAATCAAACACTTAGATTTATACACATGGGACCTTCACAAAATCTGAAGGATGCACATACATATGTTAAGTGTCTAAAGAATAGAGCAAGAGACTGCATGTTAGACCTTTCTCAGATGTACAGCTCGCTTGAAACAAGCATGCCTGTGTTCCCACAGCATGCAAACACTACTTGAGGAATCCTTCCACCATTGGGTTGTTTCCAAATAATAAATCATGACTATTCAAATTTTGCCTTTCTTCTGACAATCTAAGTGCTTTGTGAAGCTGAGATGACTTTTGTTATCCCTCTGCTTCTCCCGTTTTAATTTTCCATATGCATGTGAAATATACTTGCAGAGAAGGGAAAAGTTGCATTCAGTTGCTAAAGGCTGGAAGGATTTTTCAGTACAGGATATTATATTAAATTGTTTATTGCTGGAGGTGGCTATATCCCTTCTTCCTTTTTTGCCTCTCCCACTGTCTTATTTTAAGGGACTGCTTTTTAAGAGAAGTGCTTCAGAGAAGGGAAAAGGGGAGGAAGAGGCATTTTAATCTCTTGAATCAAACTAAAAAAAAAAAAAAGCACTGTGGAGAACACATCTGAGGATTATAATCTCAGTATTTAGAACTGCTGAGAAATATACTACAAGGCAAGTATTAACACCACATCATGCAGTGTAGTTAGGACTTGTCTATTTTTGCAGTATCTGAATCTTCTAATATACGTGGAAGATAAACGGATGTATTTCCTTTTATTATTATTAACTTCCAGTGGAGGTGGCTTACATCGTCCCAAGGCTTTTAGCACTTTAGCCTCCTGCATTTATTCCTCTCTGTTTAGAACTCATTGTAGATAAGCATCTGAAAAAAGAAATACAATAAACATTTCTGTTTAATTATATAATTTCCTCCGACTCTTCTCCCTTGCACCATATGTTCTCCTCTCTCTATGCCTCTTGATTGATTTTTATTAGGGCTTAGCACTTGTCTAATCAGAAGACCTCAAAGTATGCTCTGATGCAAATGGGACCCTGTTCCTGCTCCCTTTTGTAAGTGTAAACATATTTGGAGGTAGATGGAGGAAAGAATAATGAGATTAATTTGTCGGGCAAAGTTACTGTATGTATTTATGTACAGAGCTTTCCCTTAGTCTGTGTTCTCTACTTCAGCCTTTGTGTCATATCTCGTATTACCATTTGTGCTTGACCTTTGTTTGTTTGGAGTTTTTTTGTTTGTGTTTGCTGTTTCCCCAATGCCTTTGTTATTTTCCTGAATGTGGCCCACTACAAAAGCTTTGGGGATCCATCAACTTTCTTTGACCCTGTCTGTGATTTTTCTATGACAACACTCAGTTGATGATTCACGTGTCCAAATTTTATTTCTGCTTTCATGGGGAAAACAGCTTCTTTCATTTTCTCTGAGATGCTAAAATGTGCCATTGTACTTGATCATCAGAGACACAGCAGGAGATTAGATGCCATTTTTATCTCTTAAAAATGGGAGGCTGGGGGCAGGGTGGTCCAACTTAATACACTTGTGTGGGGAGCTGGGGAGATCTGCTTCTGAGACCACTGGCATGTAAGTAACTTGGCAGTAAGTGCAGGTAAGATGCACTTTGGTTTTAGGACATAAATTTGCTAAATGCGTAAACGTTTTCCTTCACTGATCAGTTATCTGTACGTTCATTGTTCTAGTGGGACCAGCTTACCTATAACAGCATAAGGACATGCTAGAAATGCTATGTTACTTCCAAAATAGAAATTCATTACTTTACTACTTTGAAACTTGGCTCTCTTCTGACTTTGCTCCAGGACATCGCCACGCCGTACCAAATAACGAAGCACGCTGTTATATCCTCAGTGTAAAGGGCTCAAACCTTTCTGTAGAACTTACAGCTGCTTTTTTTTCCTATGTATTTTACTTGGTCTTTATGCAAACCCACTTAGGGAAAGTTCTGCATAGTCCTTGTGAGGACACCATGGGGGAAATGGTAACAGTAGTTTTGAACCTGGTGTCGTGACTGCAGTGATGTGCATACCAGGAACAGTCAGTAACAGTCGGGCCAGGATACAATAGCAATCCCTCTTCTTGACAGAAAGTGTTGTTACTTATACAGGTTTCTATGTATGGCTCGTATATGGTATGGGTTTGCTTTCCATTCGCTGAATTATTGAGAGGAACTAAATGACTGCATGAACATAACCAGTGTACGTTAATGAAAGATGCTGAAATCACTCTATAGTATAATGTATACAAGTGCTTGTCAACACAAAAAGAGGGAGCTGTCCTTGTGCTGTCAAGTATAAATTTATTTTTCAAGTTTTTTTTTTCTGAGACTAGCAATAGTTGAAATAGGATTTCTATATTAAACAAATGTGAGTGTCCAGTTATATATGCCAAATGCATAAATTGTAGATCTGATGTTGTATTGAATGTATAATAAATGTAGATAAAGTCAAGGTTTGACAAGTTACTTTATCATCTTTTCTTACCAATAATTAGTGCTGATTTTAATACACATAAAATTTCTCAGACCTGTCGAACACAGGCACGTTGTGTATGCTTTCAAAAAGTTTCTAGGGCTTCCAGTAATTCTTTGAAAAATGAAGCTAGCTGTTGTTTTTCACCAGTGCACTGTGTTGACTGGAGGCAGGTAAGGATCTGTGTTAATGTAAAAATGAAGTTTGTCCCGCAAATTAGCTTTATGAATTTCCTTCCTGACACTGTTTAGCATGTAAAAAAGCTGAACAGCGCAAGCAGTGAGGCAGTCCACCGTTCCTGTTTCATTCCCAGTTTTGAAAAGACAGTATTGTTTATATAATATGTTCAAAGGGGCACATAATTCATTACACGGTTAGTCAGCCATGTGCATTTTTACATTTCTGCCTGTAGGTAGGCTGAACACCTGGTGACATGGCAGCATATTTAAAACACTGCTTTGGAAAATCCACAGTAACAGCTCAGATAAAATGACTTTCAAAATGGTTGATTAATACACAAAATAAGTGTCCCTTTTAACAAAACTTTCATTTTTGCCTTTATATGAAGGTAGTAGCACAGACTGAATATGATTTATTTACTGTTCCTGGTGGGGATGGCCAGTGGGTGGTGAAAGTTGCAGTGTACCAAGCCACTCTGCTCTGTTACAGCTTCCTGAAGGTAGTCTCTCTATCTTTAAACTTCTAGCTCCTTCTGAGAAAGCAGAAAGCTTTTATCAGCCAGGTGTTGAATAGAGGGTTTGATATTTAAAGCAAACTGTTCAGTGCTCTTAGAAATGTTAATGTGGAAAAAAAAAATACAGGTACTACATGCCTAGCTTCAAGACAGAAAATCTTAAACAAGACAAGAACAGTGTACAATGGCAGAGTGAATATTTTTGGGTGTTAATTCTAACTCCAGAGGGAAGAAACTA
Source organism: Psophia crepitans (assembly GCA_013399095.1). Taxonomy (NCBI): domain Eukaryota; kingdom Metazoa; phylum Chordata; class Aves; order Gruiformes; family Psophiidae; genus Psophia; species Psophia crepitans. The sequence goes on along the minus strand of VWZZ01003776.1, from coordinate 852,775 downwards.
GGATTCTGGAGCGGAGACTGGAGCTATATTGTATGATGCAAGGATGACTCAGCCCATGCTCAGATCATCTCCAGGTCTTGCCATGTTTATTTACATTAAAGTTCAATTGCTATTTTAAGTCTGTGCACTAAGTGGAGAAGGAGGCGAGAAACAAGCAGAGGGAGAGGAATAAAAGCAAAAGGAGGGAGGGTAGATTTTAAAATGCGACAGCAACAAAAATACCTGGACCAATCCCTCCTGCTCCCCATGCTGCTTTCTCTGTGGAGGTGCTTGTAATCCGATGTTTGCTGTATCAAGGGGATTATTCTACAAGCACAAATTAATAATTTAATCATAGGCTCAAGTCAGTTAGCCCGCACTGATTTACTTATGCTGCATTTCTTTTCATTCATAAGCCTTTGCTAGTCCCGATCTCTCGGATAGTGACTCGCTGCAGCGCTCAGGCGTGGGAGGAAGCAGCAAACGTGCCTTTCTGCACAAGGACGTGCAATACAGGACTCGATTAAATGTGCGAGCCTGACCTAAACCCGGGGCTTGCCCCGGGAACCCGCCGCTCCCGCTCATCAGCGATGCTACCTCGGCGGGGACCGCTCCGCTCCTCCTCCCGTCTGTCCGCGCCCTCCTCGGTGCGGCTCCGCGGCCGGGATGCTGGGCGCTCCCGGCGCGAAGGGCTGAGCTCCGTCCACCCATCGCCTCTCCGGGCTGTGTGACAGATGCTTGTCATGCAGCGGTGCCCTGCCTGAATTGGCCGGGTCTCCGGTGGGTGTGCACGGCCCCGCTACCCCCCCC